>JAECUM010001224.1:0-119535 GCA_016617855.1 Megalonaias nervosa
TATATATATATATATATATATATATATATATCACGACCACTGGTCTCTCAACCAACTGTGTCGTCAGCATTCTTTCTCTCAGGAATGTGAAATAGTAGTTTTAGAATTACTGTGACAGAAATACAAACATGCAGATAGACAGACAAAATGCTAGATCTGTCCATCTAATAAAATATCAATAATTGTAACCGTGGTATTTTGCAAACAAATGCATTAGGTACGTATTATTGTTGATAGGCAGGTCAGCATTATAGTGGCTATATGGTACAAACTAAAAGTAGAGTTCGAAAAATGTAAAACTGAAGAATTTCCCAACAATAGTGAACATGAAGTACAGCAAGATAAAATAAAAATGGTAAAAATGAAAAAAAAATATGTAAAAGGTATATAAACTAAAAGATTATGAAGCAAGGAAAGGTCATACAAATAATTTTTCAAAATAAATATATTTAGTAAGCACGATGGCAAGAGAAAGTAATGATAATTTTTATTTACCGTTCTGACTGACAACTTCCATTTTGATCCATTATTGGATTGGTCTGTTGATTATATTTTACGAGGGCGTATGAACCGCCTCAGCTAGACTGTCCCTGTCGGCTGATAAGCCCTAGCAGCCGCCCATATGTTTAATAGATTATTAATTTAAACATCGATTAATTCCTATTCATTAAAAAAAAAAATTAAAAAATCTTTAACCCAAACCCCCCCCCCCCCCCCGCATCAAAGAAATCATGTAGACGCTCCTGAATTATGTATAGCTAACAGAGAAAAATAAACTGCCCATACATAGTTGTAATGTATGGGACCGACCATTTCAGTTTTATTGGTTAATGTTGGATTTTCTTTCGAGGCAGGTTAGTATTTTCTTACCTCAAAATAATATTTGTTTTTGAAGTAATAGAATGATATATTAGGTTCTTTTACAATAAATCAGAGCAAAATTATTTTTTTTCAAGCTATCTAAGGGGCTGACAATTTTTTTTCCCAGAAGAAATCCCGCAGGCCCCTCCTCACCTCAAAAATATAAAATGATTGGTCCCTATGTTATACAGTAGCGAATGTTTTCAAACAGAATTGGGAGAATGAAGTCAGCAGCTAGATATCGGCATGCGGAAATTGCAATACCTCAAACTGACTCTAATAATTTGTAATAGATGTTCATCAAAACTCTTTATTAATTATAGAGAATTTCTGCAACAAATTTTAGTTTCGTTTTCTATACAAAGTTTACAGACCTTAGAATTAACTGGTCTTAATTGCAATTCTTCTTTACGCTTTTCTTGATTATAGTCATGCGATTCAGTCTATAATGTATACTAACCTCTTCTCCTTTCCTTTGCCTTTAGTCGGCCTCTTCCTCTCCTTGTCAAAGTGTGAAGACTCTGAGCTCTTCCTCGAGGCCATATTTGATTCTCCTGATCAGGAAGTAAATTCTACCTGCAGTGCGTCTGTTTGAACTAGAATGATTTAGGATTATAGTATGTCAGGAACAAGGATCGAATATTATAATTAAACGTAAAATAGACAAGTTGATAGAATGGTCAGTCATATAGCTCTCATTAATTGACTGAAAGAGAAGAAGAGAAAAAAGAAATATTCACAAATAAAGATCATTACAAAACAAGCCGAAAGGTGTGATCAAATTTTATTTAAAGCATTCTGACAACAAATAGGGAATTCGAAATGCGGCTGCTTCGGTTCTCGGTTCAATAAGTGTCATTATGGGGACCAACCATTTATTTTTCATGGTAGGTGGGTGAGTGCTGATATATATATATATATATATAGGTATATATATATATATATATATATATATATATATATATATATATATATATATATAATATGTATATGTATAAATTTTTCATTAAAAGGAAACGAAGCTTGCTGAGTTTCCTTTTAATGAAAAATTTATACATCGAGTGGTATATCATTGATACAACGTACATACTGTACATATATTTTATTTATATCACATACAAATACATATATTTACCCTTTGAACGGCGTTCAGATTTACTACACGTGACCCCCCTGGTAATCATACTGCAAATATATATATATATATATATATATATATATATATATATATATATATATATATATATATATATATTCCGACAAGTTTAATCATGCAAATGAAGCTGAAAATATGTCACACGGTTCTGTTCAAAACGCTTAATAATAAATATTAGCTTAAGTTTCTGACTGCTTCTTATACTAACTCTCCCGGCTGTGACTGACTGACCCTCCCTCCCGAAAATCCTGACCCCCACCCCTGCACAAAGTCCTGACCCCCACCCCTGCAAAAATTCTGCGGGCGCCCATGCACGTAGAGACCATATATTGAAGGACTGACCATTTACTTTGGGGGAGAGTCAGTTTTTTTTTTTTTTTTTAATGTCCGGTCCACAGCTTGAAAAAAAAATCTTTCCGTGATTAATAGGAAAGATAAGATCTTTCATATCAATTATACTAGTTTTTTTTTAAATAATAAAAGATACAACATAATTACATTGAGGTAAGTGAATGAACAAAAAATAATAATAATAATAATAAAAACAACCAAAAAACCCCAAAAAAAAAAAAAAAAAAAAACCACGGCTGGAAAGAAAATCCCAGCCGCCTCAACAAGATTAACAAACAGTGACCTCGTCGAGTGATACAGTATTGTCTTTAATTACGATGCACACTCTCTGATCAATACACACCCTCTAATCAATGTGCAAGTGTGTCAAAGTGTCTTTATACATGCGGTGTACATTTCATCCTACCAGTGTTGTAAATCGACTGAGGTGGATAAGACCCAAAATCTGCAGGTCATATTTTCATGTCGGGCTTACGGATATTGATTTTTAAACCCAACTCCTAACTTCGTCTACCATAATGCGATCGGAACATCGCTCGGTAATTTCCGCATGGAAGTACTCCCATGATGCTCCGCCCACAAGGCCGGGCAAAATTCAAGATGACGGAGGTAGAAGAAAAAAAAAGCGTTGTTAATTAACATGTCGCATTCAGTCAGTTATTTCCAGCTGTGCCGCCGCGGTTTCGTTTGGTAGTATTAGTCACAGCTATGTGGTATCACGGTACCAATTGTTTTTCCATAGACCTCAATGCTAATGTTTTGCGAAATAAATATACTTTCTATCCTACCTCAGCATGCTTGTTACACACTGTCATAGAGAACAATGTTAGATTGTCAATTTGACAAGGACAGAACCAGGTACCCCATTGCATTTAAGAGAGATAACACTGCTGGAACTAGACAGGGGAAAGAGTTATCTAGTCACGCCAGACACATTTTCAGCCATGTGTAGTCCGCATTTTAAAAAGTCTTAAAAAGTGAACTAGATGTGAATTAACATCTCATATGTTGCTAAGAGGCTCAACTTTTTTTAAGCCTAACAGAAAGTACAACTCTTACATAATGCACCAATCACAGCTAGTTTTGTTGTTTATTTCTGAAGACAATGTTCCTACGCCTTAAGCTCCATCCACCTGGGGTTGTACAATTGGTACCATTATACCATGTCCATTAAAGAAGAACGAGTATTGCTGTTGGCCATAGAACACAATTAATTTTACTATATATTCTCTACATTTGTTTCTCAGTACTGAACTTTCCACTGTGTGACAATCAATACAAATCATATGTTAATTTAAAATACCTTCAAAGATGACTTCACGGTGAAGTTCTTGTCAAAGGTTGACCAGCATGTTTTTTTAAAGGCTTGACTGTCAACAAACCAATGTGCAATGGAACACAGATATCACTTCCGGATCATCACCAAGACCTTATTACTCACTGTACACTATCGCCGAAACACACACAGACAACCACACAATAAGCTCATATTCTAAAGAATAAACAATTGCCATACCAAGAATGTCTAAATCTAACTCTTGTATCACCACCAAACGGAGACAGGAAAAAATGCTGTAAAAATAGACTGGGACTACATTCGTGCGTACTGAACCGGAACTATTAATTGTGACCTGATGCCTGTTAGGGTTGTTGGGCTTCAACTTGGAATATCGCAACAATTCAGAATCCGTAGTTATTGAGCTCTTTCTCGAGAAATTGCGTGACCGTGCGGATCGATATAAATAGACCGAGCGGCTGGTTTAGCATAGTTTCATTAGAGTGTTAACAATGGAGGATGTTGATAGGAATATTTTTGAATCTTTTTGCAAGAAAAAATACGTGAAATTCACGGTGAATAATAAGACGGCAAATAAATCCGTGACAAAGGCTTTTGTCAATAATGTAATTAATCTGCTGGATGTGAGACTAAGATGTAGGTTTCTGCAATGATTCGTCGGCGAAGTTAGTGAAATTAAAGCAAGTATTTTTTCCCCTGACTTTCATTACAGCTTCCATTGAAATTTAAGATAGTTTGTGCCATTAATTCTTGAAAGATAACTCAATCAAAATTTGCACACATGTAATGCTATTACAAAGAAGCATATAAAAGTTTATTGCATGAAAATATGTCTGAAATTGTATTTGTTATGAATTTTTTTCTAATGTCGACTTAATACCGTTTAACAATTAATTATTTTTGTGTCAAAAAATTGTACCATAACCACCATTTTTTTTTAATTTGTAGAGACATCAAAACCAAATTTGGCACATTCATAAAGATTATTTAACTGTTTACAAAATTTTCTGTGTTTTTAAATTTGGATCAAAACTAGATTTTCTAGATATTTTTATGTATTATAATTATAGCAGTTGTTTAACTGCTTTTTTGGGTTAGTTTGGGGCATATGAGGTAGAGACACAAAACTGTGATATGGAGAGAATAACCACATGAATGTTGCTTCACACAGACTTTTACTGAAGGAACATTGAACTTACAGGGCCTGTAGTCAAACAATGAGAAAATATTTGAACTTCTATTGTTTCAAAAGACGCAGTGTTAGTACTTAACAATGCATGAAAAAAGCAAGGAAATGGTGTTCAAGACATGGAAACCAATTACAGTGTTTTTCTCTTTTACACTGTGTTTGTCCCTCTCTTATCTGACAAAAGTTGTCATTTCATACTAAGCATGTCATTGAATAAGAAATGCAATATTCAATAAAACCTGTAATGGATTTTTGTCTATTTACAGCAGGATACATAAGTAAGGCATATTTTCCTTTCCAAGACACTGTTCAGCAAATGTGACAGCTACCAGCCATGCTAAATACTCTTTCTAATTTAAATATACTCACACACCAAAAGTTAGAAGGAATGTTTCTTTTGGTACTACTAGGGCCTTTCCCTGCACTTAAAAAAAATTTAAACAACAATGCAAGTGCGGAATATTCACACTTCATGTCAAAAACAAAGTTGTCAGGTTAATTTTTCCATGCTGGTCAGTCAATGATTTGAAATACCGTAGGGAAATTATTGAATACAAGGTTTGATATTGCTATGATGTGTCTGAAATATGAATGATGGCCAATAAAAGGACTTAAATTAACTGTCATACTTGGCAAATACTGTTTTAAACTAGTGTCACAGAATACATTAATATGCAAACAAATTGTGACTATTATCTCACAAAATTTACCATTTGAATCAAAATTTTAAAGTTAATAGGTGTACACAGCACTTCATACAGAACTCTGTGGTAGCATTTCTTACAAGTATAATGGCTACAAAAGTATATGTCATTTACTCATTGATTCAGTCTGAGACATGCTGAATTTTGACCAGTACTTGTGAATGAATGTATGGTTCTAGCTGCAATCTGGAAGGTAACGTGAGGTGGTGGAACTTGGAGAGGCATGGGAGGGAGCCGCTTTATTTATTTCTTTACCCAATTTGTTGATTGAGATTTTTAATTCATAATAAAAGAATATTTACATTTTAGGTAGCAGCTACACTCTACAGGCTACAGTACACTTTGTAGGGTTCAGGGTCAAAATGGACTTCTATGAAAAAGGTCCATGGCCAAAATGGACTTGTGCTTAAAAGGCCCAGTCCAAAAAGGCCCATTTCTGTATCCATTACTAATTGTCATGTATACTAATCAAAATAAATAATAATAAATATCAACTCCATACTTTTTATTGTGAAATATCTATGCATACACAAAGAAAACCAAACACTGAACTGACTAAAACCATTACAGATGGACTTGATGGTTACAAGGTTGTTAAGCAGAAGTAATGACCTTGAAAGTCAAAGGTGAGGATACAAGAACAAACTGCCCACAATAGTTTTGAGTGATGGGTTGTAAGTCCAGACATAGAGGATATTTTAAAACAAGAAAATACGTGTCACAAAGAATGTTATTTAACAAAACGTGAGAAGAAAGAACCAGAACAAGCAGAAGTTGAATAATGAAATCTTCATGAAATTTTTAATCAGGAAAGTATGGAAAGAAGAATGGACAATGCACAACGTACATTTGAATTCCAGTGGTTCAGTACAAGCAACTTTTCAGAAGTAGAGAAAATCTTTATCTAAAAAGATTTCATTGGTACTGAAGATAGACGAGAAAACGAATCCTGGTAAGAGATGAAAAATCTGAAAAACAG
This sequence comes from Megalonaias nervosa, assembly GCA_016617855.1. Taxonomy (NCBI): domain Eukaryota; kingdom Metazoa; phylum Mollusca; class Bivalvia; order Unionida; family Unionidae; genus Megalonaias; species Megalonaias nervosa. The sequence continues at coordinate 6,538 of JAECUM010001224.1, forward strand.
AATGACATCTACATTAATGATACAAAGGGATTTTTGTAAGAAAAAGTGTTATAGAACCATCAACAGAAAAAGGCAAAGAAAGATAAGGCTATCAAGAGCAGTGTTGGTTACGAGCAGAAAAAAAGAAAAGAGAGTGGAATCCTCATTCAAACAAGACAAACATAATTTCTCACTTGTAATTCATAGCTTATTTTGTCTTTTTTAGTTACAGATAACAGATAAGTAAATGACATGTTCCAGGTATTTCATACAACTCACACACACACAGAGCAGACACTGGTTGTCATGTTAGCTGGTTATAAGAATCAGCTGCATTATTTAATCAAACTAAAGAGAACAGATTCAAATGGAGAAAATGTATTATGTTTTCACTGCTTATTAGAATCAGGTTACATATTATTAGAATAAGAAACAACTGTTGAGGACTATTTAAAACAAAGATGATACTGGCCATACTGGTTTTAAACTGATTCTGAAGTTTACCTGTAATCAACTGGGGCAGTTCAGTCAGGAGTGTCTCAGTAATCACCACAGAAACTTTTAAAATCTTGTGACGCATCAACCTCAGTCGAGACTGGAGGCATGGCAAAGAGTTGTGATTGCGAAGACTTGCGTTCATGTCTCAACTGTGATTATCAAAGTTTCCTGACATAATAAATATTTCTGAGACAGAAAACTGGTAAAGGAAGTGTGAAAGGTAAAATGTGGATGCTGACTCTTTCCTGATACTGGTATTGCAATCTGTATAATCTGAACAGGTCTTTTGCTTGCTATCAGTAGTTCACTTGAGTCTTGGCATTGATCCTTACTGACCAGTGCTTAATTCTTTGATACTGAATGATTTAGCAAAAGGTATAAAAATGTAAGTGATAAGAAGTGAATAGACACAAGCATTACAGAAAAGTTGTCATTAATTCGAGAAAGAAAACAGGATAAGCATTGGAAAAATGTAGGGCAAATGACATTGACAACCTATTGCTAATATGGCTTTGAAAATTCACTATAAATTGCAGGTTACAATTCAAAAAAAAGAAAACAAAAAAGAAGAGAAAAGTGATTAGAGGCTTTTTTAAAAGCAAGGATGAAAAATTTCTTAAATTGTTCTAATATTAATAATAATTATTATTATTATTGTTATTATTATTACTGAATCTTTTATAATAGTCTTTTTACATGAAGGTCCTTTCTGACCTGTTACTGGCCTTTCTGGACTGGGCCTTTTCAGTATTGGTCCTTTCTGACCGGACACCCTAAAATCAGAAGAAAAGTGAGTAATTATGAACAGACCCTACTGAAAAGAATTTAGACAGATTAACCTTTATTTCACCATGGAATAATCAACCAATCAAATGTCATTCAGAAGCGTTTGATGCAGAAACTTATAAAATCATTGTCCAAAACAAAAAATTTATTAGGCGATCTCCATCTTTAAAATATCAACTTCCGGTTGCACATAAATGACCCCTCAGTTGAAATCAAAGGAAGTTCAAACACTTTACAGCCATTACACTTAAAATCCATGAAGGTTTATATTGTTAACTGATTGCGCTTCAAAACTATGATAATATTAGATCAATGCAGGAGCTACTACCATGGAATTCAAGTTTCAGAAATTTTCAAAACCATAATAATCATAAATTCCAGCATGTCTTTGGAACTTAATGTGCTGCACTACGAATTTAATGTATCAAGAGTTTATATTGGATGTTAATTTTAAAAAAATCAATGAAAATAAATGTAAGAAATGGCGTAATGGAACACCCTTGAAAGGTCATACAGCATGGACATGAAAGTGAAGCTGTTGTTTTTTTAGGGTGGAAAGAGTTGCATCCCGTGTTGGTACAAGCTACTATTAATATGAATTTTCTATATTTCCTAATAACAGCAATTGCTGAGCAATGGTTAAAACTTTTAAACTTGTTATCTTGTTTAACTTTGGAATCAAAATTTATAGGCCTATCAAATTCATTTGATTTATGCAAATAAACAATTATAAATATGTTTAGATATCACCAATCAATTTATGTAATAAATGCATTGTACTTGGCTTGCAGTGAATATACAGTATGAATCATGCTGCTCTTTAAAGATACATTTTTAAGTTAGAAATCAAGTGCAGAGGAATTTGAGGCAAATCTAACTATTTTTGTAACATAGGCTAGTTGAAGAGAATAGAAACAACCCAAAGAAATTATGGCAGCAGTTGAATTGTAATAGTGTATTAACTACAGATGGTAGCTGTAGCAACCACCGAAGTCACTGTGGTATTGCAAATCGATTTTTTTTATTTTTATTCCTGGTACATAGGTAGCCATTGGTTGGGGAGCCATCCCATGGACTACCTTTCAATTCTTTTCTACACAAGTCTTGTCGTCTGTAATTCTGAGTGAACAAATGACATTTTTTAAGCCAGTCATTGCAAGTCCCCCTTATTCATAACTTTTATTTATTACTTTTTCTTTTTATCTTGTTAACTGATCCTTTCCACAAGTTCTTGTGGATTAAACTAGTTTTTTTTTTTTTAATGAACCAGTCTGGAGGATTTGGTAAACTTATTAACATCTGATTTAGTTTTGATAAAGCAAGTGATTTTATCACAATAATCTTTCCATGGGGAGTAAGAACTCTCTTTGACCACTGAGTCAGTAGTGTTTTGGTGTCATTTAATTTACAATCGTAATTAATATTTATAATGTGACTGAAATCTGTAGAGAAGATAATGCCTAATATTGTGAAACTATCATCTATCCAGCATAAATTATACTCTATACACAAATGGCTGTTGCTGTTTTTCATGCTTCCTATCGATATTATTCTTGTTGTCTCTATGTTTACATTAAGGCCTGATGTCTTTGCATAGAATTGTAATGTGTGCATTGTATTTTTCAGGGCTTTTTCAGATCCATCCAGAAACAATGTTGTATCGTCTGCATACTGAGGTATAAAAATTCATTTCTATCTATATTAATACCATTTACATCTTTTATTCTTTTTAATCAATCATTTTAATATGTTCTTTAATTTACCATCTGCTCTCATGAAGAAATTAAGCATAGCCTTCAAGTACATTTAGAACAAATTGAACCATTTTTAAAGAGTTTTACAGTGTAAGAAATATTCAATATAATGACTTGGTAAACTTCCACTTGTAAATGAACATTGAGTAAAACAGTTTATGACTAAATTATGCTCATAAAAGTTGTTATGAGAAATGTCCATCCTACAGTTCACCTCAGCAGTTTCACAGTTTCATACACAGACCTGTATTCAAACCAATTACTTCAACAAATTTACAAAATATTTGTATTAATGGAGATTAATTTTGGTCATGATTTGATATCCATCCCTTTGCATTTATTTAACACTTTGGATGGAATTGTTGTGACAATAATACAGAAAATTTCTTGTTACCTGGCTCAAGGTGTGCACTAAAACCACACAGACCCAGGTGTGTGAATTGCAAATAAATCATACACTCTGCTATGATTTCCAGGTGTGGTATAGATTAGGTACAGGAAACCAACAATAAATTAACAGTGTATGTTGCAAATCAAGCTCATAATAATATAACAGTAGTTCAAGGAAAACATTGATTTTACATAGACTATAAGTACACATTTGGTCTATAAATAAAGCCAGAGTTATACTAGAATAATGCATAATTTAAAACAGTAGAAATAACCAAAAGATATAAGATGTCTAGAGAATTGTATCATGAATTAAGGACAAGGAGGGAAATGGGAAATATGGTCAACTACAAATATTCAAGAAATGTATAAAATATTTATGTATGTATTGTCATGTTTTGCTGAATAACACAAAACAATGGTTTGGTCTAACTACTTTAATGGCTAGATTACAACTGACTTAAACATAGAAAACACAGGCACACTAGTTTCCCAAACTAATGTTATCATAAGGCATATAGGGTTACAACATTGTGGAACCTGGAACTGTCCTTAGGTGACCTGTAACTGCCCTATCATTTGTTGCAACAGAATGTTAATACCGTATATTACCACAACTCTCCCTAAAAAATAAGCTTTGTGCTTTTTCTAAATTAATTATTCACATAGACATTTCTCCTTTTTCTTTTTAATAATTTTGTAAACATATTCAAACTTGACAAAGTTATATTTTGCACATGAATATATATTTCTAATAGTTTCTGGTGAGTTGGAAAAAGTTCTACTAATTTTAGTTAAAATTAAGTTCTAGCCCTATGACATTCTGATTCAGTCATTTTTATACTCGTGAAAAAAAATACATGGTGATATATTGGCATTGCCACTAAAATCTATAGTCCCAATATTTTTTTTTTCTTCAATCCAGTTGTTATCACTGCATATAAACTGATGTGATATAACAGATGTATTATTATGTCCTTAACCACTTCCAGTTTCTAATATTCACAAGACACAATATATTTCAGAAAAATTATCTAGTTCACATAACAAAATCTCTCTATCTTGCAGGTTTTTATATTAAATGTCCACTCCTTGTTTTTAATCTCTTCTGTCTGGTTTGGCTCATTGATGACTAATGGTGTCTTGTCATTCAGTCCAGTGATCTCCTTGTTAGTATCTTTGTATGTATCATATATCTCTGGTAATGTCTCTTTTGTTTGTAACAGATGTCTTCAGATTCTCCTGTATGCAGCACCATCCTGGATTTTCACATCATGCGACCTTGGAGTGCTACTTTTTCTAACAACTATGGCTGGTTCCCAAAGATCTTGTCTTCTGATTCTTACTTGTCTCCAGAAGTCAGATTTGGAAGCTCTTTAGCTGTTCTGTCTAACTGTTTCTTTTGCTTATTTTGCTTTTCACCCAGATTCCTCTTTAGGTTTCTTGAATGTGGAGCCTGGAGGTGACCTTAGGTGACCTGTAACTGCCCTATTATTTGTAGTAATAGAATGTTAATACCGTATATTACCACATGTATGTGTGTATGTGTATATATATGCTTAATGTATCCACACAAGGGATTGCTGATGAGAAATAGTGAAGTTTGTTAGAATTTCATTTATACATGTATCAATATATTTTAATTGTCACATTTTTTTTACAAAAGAAAGTTTAATTCTGCAATTTAAAGTAAACTCGTATGAAAGGGGATAAAAGAATTAAAGTTATATATAATTAAAGACTATGGATCAGTAGAGACGACCACCTTTTATACCTACACAATCTCAGAGACAGAATTTTCTATGGGAAGTTGACAGACTCAACTGCTACAGTTACCAATACAAATCAGAGAAAATTCTAACAACCTTGATAATTGATAAGGTATGCACATATGAAGACAGTAGAATATATACTGCATTGCAATGTAGGTGGCAAAAAATAACAATGATATTAATATACTTTTTTCACAAGTATTTAAAAATAGCAAACAAAACCATCTCTCTAAGTAGTCTTATCTGTTAAAGCAATTAATTAATTAACAAAAATGATAAATAAGGTTGATAACAATAAAATATTAGCATAACAAGATGACAAAACTTGGCAATCATTATTTGTATTTGCATATAGTAATAGGTTGAGCAGAAGGGTAATGGATCAATGTCTATACCAGGAGAAGATTGTGTCCATACCCATGTCTTGACTGTACCCAAGAGAATCCGAAGCCAGAAAATCTCAGGAGCAACTTCAACTCATGTAAGTTAAGGAGAATAATTTACAACTTTCATTCACTATAATGAGACTCAGAGTAATCCAGTCAGTATTCACTATGACAAGGCTGGGAATAATCAGTAATCACTGTAACAAGGCCTGGGATAAACAAATCAGTATAAGGCCTTGAATGGTCAAGTCAGTAATAACTGTAACAAGGCCTGCAGCTATCAAGTCAGCAATCACTGTGACAAGGCCTTGAATGATCATGTCAATAATCATTGTAACAAGGCCTGGATTAATCAAGTCAGTAATCACTACACTGAGACCTGCATTAATCAAGTGAGTATTAGCTATAATAAGGCCAGGAATATTTATTCCAACTGATGCCAATTCTCATCAAATCTTACATTTAATATTTTCAGACAAGTAGCCAACTGATTGTAGTACCCATAGAAGACTTTCATCCAACATCAAAGGCGCTCCATCAGGCCACTGGCTATGGGAAGGAATGTGTAATGCAACACAAGGTATACTACAATAAAATGCATTATACTTTCATCCATTAAGCACACTTCATTAGACCACTCACCATGGGAAGGAATGAGCAATGCAACACAAGGTATACTACAACAACATGCATTATATTTTCAACCATATTGGAAACTGGCATAATTGTTGCTATTATTATTATTTTTATTATTATTATTATTAAAATAGTTTGTTTATATTTTTGAATTTTTGATGTCATATTGAAAATAGTAAACTGTCTCATAATGTTTCTATACATGCATTTGTTACGTATTTTTGAACTACATTTGCTTGATAAACAATGTAATTTTTTTTAAACCCAGGTTGCTTATCAGTATGAAGGCCTGACCAAAAGTGCTGAGCATGACATGCAGCAGGAATAAGGCACAAGGTATACAAGCCCCACCCAGAGTTATAATCAGCCAAGAGTTGTTCTCCCATTGTCAGGTGCGTTCAACAATAGTTAATAACCTTTCTGCACTTGTGATTGTATGTATGTATGTATGTATGTATGTATGTATGTGTTACAGTACTATCACTAATTGATAAATACATGTATCACATACAAAGATAGTTCTGTTATCTCCTGCTCCTTACTAATATTGAAGGAATTGCATAATTGTAACCTTGCTGATGTGGATTTTATCTCAACCAATGGCAGGTATATCACTCTATCAGATTTACTCCAAATTGTCCAAGCTCTTCATTTGTCAGAACACTTTTGTTCTTCCTAATTACTGTGGATCAATACATTTTTTCAGATTCCTGTAAAAAAAAGCCAAAGGAAACATACATTTACTCTTTGGCAGTTTATGAAAACAGCAGAAAAACAGGCTTGATAAAAATCATTAATATTATTTGTTGGGCCATCCATTTTGCAGTTTCTGTGAGTGATTTTCCCTCATTAGGGCTATTACCTTCTTGTCACTGCCCTTGAGGTCAGCAGAGAAGTGTTTTCTGATGGAGCTTTCAGCTGAATGTTATTCTCCTGAAACAATGTGGTATCATTATCCCTTGTTAGGGCTGTCATCTTCTGTCCACTGACTGGTTCAGATTGTAACTGGTGAAGGAGACCTGGACTCAAAGGATTCTGGGGGATTTCTGAATGGTTTCCCCAGATTGATTTGACTCAGAACCACTAACTTACATAACTGAATTCTCAATGGGGGGGGGAAGATTTATTTGATCTCCAGTTATTAGAAAATGTACATCATCACTTGATGATCTAGAAGACTGGTTTTGAGTTCTTTAGGCCTGAAATATACCTTGATTGCTGTCATGGTTACTATCACTGCTTTTGAAATAAATTTCTTGAGCAATGAGCTGAAATTCTTTGTTACTCCAGTCTGTATAATTTGGTCCTAAATAAATAGTGTCTGTGGAACTGTAAAGGGTCACAGTAACAATATAGGACTTTAGATTGATCAAGGTAATTGTAAGGATTATACTGTTATGGTTATGATCAATTCTTTGTCCTTAGCTAAGGTTCTGTTTGGCATTCCATTCGGGTATATGTTTTACATTAGAAACAGTTATATATGTATCCTTTCTGATTCATTTAGGACTGATTATTGGCTCCCATTGTAACTATAGTTCAAGGTATTATGGAGTGTGGACACCAGGGAGCATTTGTGCACAGAAAGGGATCCTGAACTGCACACAAAGAATTGAATTCTGCCAATGAGAAGTGTAACCCGTTATACTGAATCATAAATTTTTATTTCCTGAAGTTGTTTTCTCCATGTTCATATCAAACTCATTGAATGAAAAAAATGTTTATCCCTTTAAACTTGGATTATTTGAGCGAAACAGATTCAGCCTTTACATTTGTAATATGTTCCAAATATTCATTTTATTCAACAACTCTTTTCAGACCTTGCTGTCCTTTGAATTGGTTTTTCTAGGACTGAATTTCCGAAATGGGGTATTTGAGCATCATGCAACGACTTGGAATAACCCCAAAAACTATGAAATATAACCCTATGGGGCAACAATAACAGTGCTTTTATATTTTTGATACATTCCAAATATTCACTTCATGCAAGAACTCACATTCCTGCCTTTAATCAGTATTTCTAGGACTAAATTCCAAAAAGTTCCATGAAAGCAAAATGCATCAACTTAGATTAATCCTCATAGCTGTGAAATATAACTCTACTGCAAAATAGTAACAGCACCTTTAGGTTTTTTAATATCTTCATAATATTAATTTTATGCAAGATCTCCCCTCAAGAGTTTTTCCTTCCTTTAAAAGTCTTTCTAAGACTAAATTCCAAAGACTATCATGCAAGCATAATGCAACAACTTTGAATAACCCTCATAACCATGAAATATACTCTATGGAATAATAGTAACAGTACCTTTAGATTTTTTTAACCATGTTCCAAACATTTATTGTATGCATCAACTCCCTTCAAGACCTGTCCTTCTTTTCTAGGACTAAATTCCAAAATATCACATGAAAGCATACTGCACCAACTTGAAATAACATCATAGTTGTGAAATATAACTTATGGGGCAATAGGAACAACACCTTTAGACCTTTATTATCTTCCAAATATTCTTTTCTGCAATGTTTCCCTTGAAGATGTTGCCTACTTTTTAAATAGTCTTGACATAATTAAATTTCTGAACATTGTGTGCAAGCATTGTGCAACAACTTAGAACTTAGAATAACCTCCACCCCCAAAAATGTGAAATTTAACTCGGTAGGGCAATAGACAAACTCCTTTCAGACCTGTAATAATCATTTCATGCAAGAACTACTGTCAAGACCTTCCTACCCTTAAAATAGTCTTATATTACTAAATTCCAAGATATGGCAGGAAAGCACAGTACAACAGCTTGGAATAACCCTCATAGCTGTGAAATACAATTCGGTGAGGAAATAATAACAACCATTTTAGGCAATTAATATCTTCCATATATTCTTCATCTGCAACAACTCCTTGAAATCCATAGCTCTGTCAGCATGCAGTGGAATAGTGGAAAATCAGGAGCAACTCTTCTCATTAAGATCTGACTTTACAGCTTACCATTTATGGGTAACCTAATCTGACTGTGCAAAATGTGATGGCAGAACAGGGTCTACAATGCTTGCAAATAACTGATAAATCCTTAATACTATTTAGAATACATGATAAACTACATGCTTTTTATGCAGTATTTGAAAACCACTGACCCTACAATCACAAGGGTGTAATAGCAAAATTAAAATATCCATGTGTATATCAAAAGACCTGCCCCAAAACATTCTAAATTAACTCCATGTGTCACAATTTTTTAAGGCTGGCAAAAAAAATGTGGTTCCCACCCTTTCATCCTGAAGTGCAGTAATAAGACAGTAATAAAGTTTTCATAGGCAAACAAAGATTTCTTCCAAACTAAGAACTAAAAGTTATAATGAAGAAACTTACATGAAGAATTGGGAAAAGAAAGTATTCATTCGGATGGTGGTGGGTTTTCTGTTCTTTTATCGACCCTTTAATATGAGCGAAAATGGCAAGGTAATTACTTGTTGTTTCAGTAGTCATATCAGTAAAAGGAGTCATTACTTGTTGTTTCAGCAGTTATATACTTATAATAGACACAACAGCCAAACATAACAAGAGCCCTTGAACGGACTGACATTCTACTGGCACAAATTAATTTTATTGAAGGGACTGACATTCTACTGGCACAAATTAATTTTATTGAATATGGCAGGTTATGAATTAGATGGATGTGATTCCACTCATAAGGACCTCATGTGTAAGAATAGCTCCATGTGGGCAAATCTTAAACCATATGGACAAACTTTGTAACTTTTCAGCTAAATTTCATTAGGTCCAGTTTACTGAAGATGATGTTCCCAGTGCAAAGTTACTTACAGCCTAATAGAAAGTCACTCAGCTATACAACTGAAATGGTGGTTACAGTGTCATCTCCTACAAGTGGAAATTGAAGTAAATTTTTATTCTTTATTTCAGTAATTTAGTCTACCATCATAATATACATGCAACAAAAGGTCACTATACTAGAGTGCATTGAACTTCTTGTAATATAACTGTCAAGTACAGGCTAATAAATGGTATATACACTGAGATGAAATTGAGCTATAGAATTTTTGATTAAGATGGAATGGCACACCAACATTGATCTTAACATTGACTTTCTCGAATGACTTGATAAATTGTTTTTAAAAAATCCAGCGTTCAACATGAACTGTTAATAAATTATTTCTTGAACAGAAGTTACAACAACACAATCAGGATCAGTGTGACCTTGATATGTACCTACTTCAATATTAAGTGTATGGCTAGAACATCGAAATATAGAAAAGTTCAGAGGAATGTAAAGAGGTAATCCTTTGCATAGATATTTGTCAACTTTCGATAATGACTTGCATTCTTTATAATGAATATTTTGGTGACTGATTTGGCTTTTCATGCCATCTTTGACATATACAATCTTTTTAATGTCTGAAAAAAGTATTTAATTGTGCTTATTTCTTCACTAGATAAAAGATTCAATTAATGTTCCAAAATTCCTAAACTATGGATGTATCTATTTAATTATAAATGGGTGCCTTATGATTTTTCTGACAATTTATTTATTTCTTCTAAATTCTAATTTCTTCTTCTAAATAATTATTATTAAGATTGCCATTATTAATCTATTTAGTTTTCGATTTCACCACACTGAACCACAATGAAACAGACAAACAAACAGACATGAAGATGTTTTAAGTTTATGTAGCAATTCTGTGTTGAAGCTGTTGAAATTAAAGCACAGTGTATTTTTTTGGTCATTTTTATTACAGTTTCAAATGAATTTTAAGATAAGTTGTGAAGTTAATTGTTTATAATGTTATTCATGGGAACCATAAAAGTAGCACGTGTTATAAATGAGTGTGTCTTATACTGAAGGATGTTCTGATAAGTATTATGACTCTGTGGTCTTAAACAAAGCAAAGAAAAGAGCAAAAACCAACAAAATTTCGTAAAATTCAACAAATAATTTATTTGCCTAGAATACAAAATGAATTTTTTTTTTAAATTACAGTATTGTAAATTATATCCCAGATAGTCCAAAAATTTCTATCACCAGTCCTAATGAATAAAATTCGAATGAAAATCCAGTGGTGTTAAAATTAAGATTCAGTACTGAAGGTGTTGATCTGCCTGAACTCTTGAATGTACTAATATACCAGTAACCTGAAGGGTAATGATGTGCTTACAGTTTTCCAATTAATCACAATAATATAATTCAAGATGTCATTGTCTGAATTCACTATAATTACAAATTAATTTTTCTGTCCAAGAATATCATATGTAATTCAAGAGAATAATAATTTGAATAAATAATTCTGCACAAATCAAACACTGAACACAACACAAACGATTCAGTTTCTGATGTTATCACAAGAATTAATAATTTTTCAAGTAAACAAAATTATATAAAAAAACGAAAGACACAAAGTAAAGCCAGGATGTTGGACCAAAGTACATTTTTAGAAAATTCTAAGTTGTAAACAGTTAAAATCTGCTACTAAAATTATAACAAATAACATGGGAAACATCAGGTGGGGAATTCCAATATCCTTGACCTGGACCCAAATAAACATGTTTACCTTTATTGATAATGATCCTAATACTTAACCTACCCTCCTAGAGAAATATTAACTACATATTATATGTTTAAAAAATAAAACCAACATCAGTGTCCCTAGTCAGGTACAAAGTGAACTAGATTTTGGACAAGGACAAATCCAACATACTGTTATACATAACCTGTAATCATGTAGAAAATAAATGACATACAAATAAATTAAATATACATAACAATAAGATTGTTCAAGGAAATTATACAAGTAGCATGCATTATGGATGAGAGAGTCTGTGTATTCATGTACATCAGGGGTGCACAAACTTTTTCGGCCAAGGGCCAGATTGCATTTTGTAAGACCACTTGAGAGCCGCAAACACTAATTTCTTCAATTACCATTCACGGGCCAGATTTCTGAGTTGTTTTAATTTATCCTGAGGGCCAGACAGAACACGTTTGTGGGCCGGATTCAGCCTGTGGACTGGGGGTTGTGCACCCCTGAGGTACATGTATATTAAATTTAGTACATGGACACCTTACATTACCTTTACAAATTTTATAAAATAATTTAAAGCTCGATTTTTCTTAATCAGTTGCAAGGTACAGATACACATGATAGCAGATTGGTAAGACATCTCTCATTTTGAAGCTGTCGTTATCATTTGGGATAATTACATGCAAAGAATTAGTTCCAAATATGTATATTTTCTGTTTGTTTCCTATTTATATAGCCGTACATATGAACATAAATTCATAAAATTATCACCTAGTTTTTGCTTTGTACCACTTATTAAATGCTAATGCTCACTCTTAACACCATTGAAAGATTTCTTTGTAAATATTTCTCATAGCTCTTTTTAGAAATAGTGGGCATACTTATTTTAATTATGGCTGTCAAATCCTTTAAGGAAGATATCTAGAATAGCAAATGTATGTATGTCTGTCTCACATTCACATGCTTATGAATCAGATTAGTTCCAAACACACAGTCCCTTTAAAATAGTCTTTAAGGACTTAATTGCCAAAAATAGCATATGGATCATGTAGCAAATTTGGAATCACTGAGAAATATGGCTCTACATGGCAATAGTAACAGTCCCTTCAAACTTTGAATACCTTCCAAAATATTCATGTTATACAACAATTCTCTTCAAGACCTTTTTTACCTTCAAAATAGCTTTTTTATGCATGGAGTTGGAATGACCGTCATAATTGTGAAATAAGGATCTTTGTTGTGATAATAATGGTCCCTTTGGATCCGTCCTTCCTTCCTTCCTTCCTTCACAATATTCTTTTAGGCCTAAAATTATGAAAATTCCCTTTTAGGCCTAAAATTATGAAAATTCCCTTTCTGCATTATCTAACTGCTTGAGGAGTAACCTTCATTACTGCGAAAAATGCCCTTGTCACCAGGAACATGGTTCTCAGTGATTGTCTGTTTCACAAATTGTTTTGTGCAGCATTCTTAAACAAAATGTTTTGATTCATTCTTTTCCAGAAACATTCTCAGAACCAAACTTCTTAGAAATATAATAAAATAAATAGCAATATTAATGGTCAAATAAAACTGAGTAATTAATCATTAAACAGGTAATATAAAAAAGAATAATTAATAAAAATGCAGTAGGAATGTTTAAGTGGTTTGCTTATCGAAATTTCTTCATGTAGCTCCAAACATTTCTAAAGGCATCACTTTATTTAGATCATCACAAACAAAATGAATTTAGTTTATAAAGTTTGTTATACATAATGTAAACTCACTGTACTCATCATATATATATATATATATATCACATCACATACATTAAAAATAACATGGCATTTAAAGTGTTGGTATGCAGGTCTATAGGTCAATGATAAATTTCTACTCATTCATTAATCATAAATGACATATGAAAAATATAATAAAAAGTATTAATAGTCTCTGTTTTCTAAATGAAATTACAATGGTACACAATTTCATCAGAATCTTTTCTTTTTTCCATTCCCCTCTCCCCTCTCATGCATAAGGGACAAATAGGCAAAAATCTGAAGTGAGAGAGAAAAACATATTGCACTGGACGAAAACATTAAAACTGAACTTGTACCAAGTAACCTACAGTAATCTTGTTCATTGTAACGGTATGTTTACGCTTTCCTTGGGATCTATCTGCAGTGTTCATAATATCAATGATACATAGTTGCAATAGCCAGTCGACACTAGCCTATATGTTAAATTTTTGTTGGTTGCGAGGCACACTTACTGTAGCATATTTAATGCTTTGTTGTTGTTGTTTCTTAAACCTATTGTAATGTTCTAAAAATTGATAATTATTAAATATAAAAATGTCCAAACGATCGCCCTGCCCCCCTCCCCCACCTCTCTCTCTCTCTCTCTCTCTCTCTCTGGATTATCGTGGCTAGATATGGGTAAAAATCCATGAAAATATGAGTGTTGGGGATTTTCACTTGTGTTATATGACGATGTCTCTGGGCCTATGAATGATGGGAAAGTTTAGTCAAAGAGAAAGAGAGAGAAATTTTTGTTATAGTCTTTAATTATAAATGTTAATTAAAGCAGAATAATGACTTAGATGAACTGTCAATATATTAAAATGTTTTAATTACCTCTTGTTGGTTTGTCATTTTGCTTAGTTTCTATTCCACGTTAATTTCAATACGCCAGTATGTCAATGCCTGATGGTTCAGGTTCAGTGTACAAGAAGCTAACCGTCTTTGTAGTACACTACTTTCTTCATTAAAACCATATTTCATGTTTAAATAATGAGTGTGTCTTATATTGATTTAATAAATGTGAATAAAAATAGAAACTCAAAAAGAAAACATTCTACTTATAAATTTGCTTATGCCATTGTGAACAACAAGAAAAATTGTAGAACTACATTTTGTAGTGGACACACTCGCAGGGATGTGAGGAGTTCATTCATTCGGTCAATACACAGTTGCTCAGAGCATATTGTAACTCCATTCAAAGGGCAAATATATGTATTTATATGTGATATAAATAAAGTATATGTACAGTATGTACACTGTATCAGTGATATACCACTCGTATAAATTTTTCATTAAAAGGAAACTTGGCAAGCCTCGTTTTCTTTTCCTTTTAATGAAAAATTTATACATCTCATGGTATATCTTTTGATACAGCGTACATATCATATATATATATATATATATATATATATATATATACAAACACACTGATGAAAACACACACATACCGATGAAAATCTCAAGAATGCATCTGAGACAGACAACAGCAGACCATGATATTTCTTGAGAAAGAGCTTGAGAATTTGGAATTCCAAGTTGTTGCACATGATCCTCAAGAAATGGTTTATTCTAAGCTGTCGCCAACAGGGTGACTTTAAGATCGAAAATAGGTGTCACTAACAGCTGTCACACTCTTCAGAATATGAATCTGAATATATACAGTACAGGGCATGACATGACAACTTTGACAACTACTATAAACTTTGAATGTTCATTGACGTATACATTGAATATATACAGTACAGGGCATGACATGACAACTTTGACAACTACTATAAACTTTGAATGTTCATTGACGTATACATTGAATATATACAGTACAGGGCATGACATGACAACTTTGACAACTACTATAAACTTTGAATGTTCATTGACGTATACATTGTTTCAAATAGATATTCATTGCCATCTTACAGTTTTATCAACTTTGTGAATTTGGCCATTACCAATGCCAACAGATATGTTGGTGGACATATATTCTGACAAAAAACATGCTGCAGGGGGCATCACAGAGGTTCAGAATTTAGGAACATAGGACAAAGAATTGCAGATAATCCTTTAGGCAGCGGTCAATATGCATATGTAACTATGATCCATTCCCACACCCAATCATGCTAGCAAACTACCTGCGAATTGATATTTCCTACTCAAATTTGTGTAAGAGGCTGAAACAAAGATGGAAGGTAAATGTCTATTTCTTGGTAACTTACATCTTCTATTATTTAGAGAATAACTTCATTGTTTAAATATGTTCATTGAAATACATGCTTGCATTTGACATCCACAATCACATCAAAATATGTTCAAGGGGAGATAACTAAGTGAAAATGTAAACAATAAAATTTGGCTATAATTTCCAATCTTTGGTTCAAGTTTCTTCAGAATGCATGCGTATTTAAATTAAAGTAAACGCTTTTCTTTCGAAAGAATGGGAAATCAACTTTATTTAAAGAAATAAATTTAGGTTAGCAATATGTAATAAAAGTCTGAACTCCCAATCAAAGCAACAACATAACAAATATCATCATCTATTCTTATTGTCTCTAATGTAATTTATTAAGTTTATAAGACTTTACAATTCAGCTTGTTAACTAGGATTTCGATACCCTTATTTCACAAATATAGCCACTATTGTGCTTACATGCCACATATCCCTAAACCATGGTTGTTTCATTATTTTAGAGTAACCCTGGCTGATGATTTTGAGCTGGCTGACTGTATCATTGCGAGCTCTTGTACAAGGTAATTTGAATGTGTGCTATGAAGACAAGGTTTGGCATTCGTGATGTGAATGAATCCATAATGTTGGTCTTAGGTATTGCACCATTTTGCACACAGTGCTGTTATTATTAGAGTACTGCTTGCTTTTGGCTATTCTGTGTGAATAACCAGTGGTGTCAAAATTAGATCTCAGAATTCAAAATGTTGTAATTAAGGACACCACATTCACAATATGAAATATGCAAGAAATTTAAATACAATAAATGTGAAGGTAAGTCCAAAAGTTAAAAATCCAGGTCCAAAAGGTTAAATTAATATGTGAAAAACATTTTGAAGAATTGCATAATATTCGAAAAATGTAATCAGTGTAGTTATTTATAACCATGATAACATATCCAAAGCTATATGATTGTAGCTTTTGTTAGCTTTTTACCATTGTGCTAAAATGAGTTCAGGATGGACATACAAACAAACATGCATAATGACAAAGACTGATACTGATGGACATAAGCAACTGGCCATTTATGCTATTGTATAGAAGGTGAAGCGAATACAAATAAACATGAAATTGGAATAATCACATAATCCTGACCCTTTTTCTAAACATTTGGATAACTAGTTAGTTCACTATATGAACTTATGGAAAGCAGTAACATATTGGTACAGTATTTTTATCTTCAAATCAGAAAACATTATTTTATTCTTCTCATGCTCTCTCTCTTCTGTTTAAATAGACTGATCAGATGTTTTCAGAATTTATAAAGGCCCAATTGGTTGCTAAACACCTGCGGTGTACCTGTCATATATCACCATAACCAACTTTCTAAGCAAGTATGGACCAGGGGCATCCACAGAATTATTTTTGGGTCGGGGTCCGGGGGTGGGGGGAGGGGGGCAAACATATATTGGTCAGCTATTAAGTTTTACAGATGGAGGCCAAGTCATGTTTAGAGGTGAAATCAGTGGGGGGGGGGGGAGTGACCCTCTTTGCCCCTATGTGTGGGTGCCCATGGTATGGACTCGAAATTACCAAATTACTCAGTAGGGACTGTATGAACCACCGTTAGACAATTCCACTATGGTTTATGCTGTTCATCTTTAATCAGTCATAAACTAATACATGTACATTTGCTCCATCCTACAGATTTAAGTTTTGATTATCTTAATATATTGGAACTTATTATCATTACCTACAATGATGACTTAGAAGTGTCTATGTTGTTACTGCCGGAAAACAATTTGCTGCACATAGATGAAGTAATAATAATAATAATAATAATGTCGGTGCCCAACTTTGGCGGTGATGGTGTGTGATTGTACCTTCTTACAAGGTGCCCGCTTTATTGGGTTATCTTTATCTAGAGGTTGATCGCCGTCGGTGTTATAGCCCGGAGCGAGTAAATATTAATAAAAAGTGTGAAACTTATTGGTGGAATAGATAGAGATCTGAGCAGATATATAAACATATTGACGCATGCCCCCATACATAAAAGATCACAATTTAATCAATTATATAAAACAACTGTGATACTGCATTACATTAGGAAGATACACTTCTTTTGAAATAAATCAACTCTGAAAATGCATTACATTAAGATGATACACTTCTTTCTGAAATAAATCATTCACCAAATTTCAAACACAAATATACTTATATAAATAGCCGATCTGTTTTAAATGATAGAATTAGTTCATCATAGAATCGAGTGAACAATCGAAGTCATTGCCATGCACAACTTCATAACCTGGTTATTCTGGTTAACTCCAACTTCACTGTGGCCATTCTTCTTGGTCCTCTTATCTTTCGGCCCTCGAACTTTGTGTGGGTTACATCAGTGCATGGTACTTCAATGCGTGGATAGACCAATGCGTGGATACACCAATGCATGGTACTTCAATGCGTGGCACTTCAGTGTGGGGATACACCACTGTGTGGTACTTCAATGTGTAGCACTTCAATGTGGGGATATACCACTGCATCGTACTTCAATGTGTGGAGCTATTTCCCCTTTCAAAATAAAACAGAGAGGCAACCTAAATCTCTGATCAGATATCCTACTGGGAATCGATCACTACTGCTCTCTCGTTAGGTCAGCTATCGTTCTATCAGAATTTAAACAGATACCAAGGCTATCTGGTTAAGGTAAACGTGGCAGACCATAAACCTAGTTTCATAAGATTAATGGCTAGTTTCAACCCTGATTCACCTTAACATCCCACAAGACATAACAGTTTCGTTCTCGTCTCAATTACATAAATGAATGAAATTCATTACATGGCTTAACTACATTATTTCAGTCAATACACAAATTCTAAGATCGGTGAATTCATACTGATTCTTGTAACTCATATCAACTAACGTAAGGCATGAAATCTTAGAATACCTATAAGAATCAAGATGATGAAATTCAAACAATTCATCAAACTTACATAAAGAAAAATCATTGTACAGATTCGGATAGATTAACTCGCACAGTTGTACTTATATCAAGAAAATTAGCCTTCCCTTCTAGTCTGTCTGATGGTTAAATAAATGCAGGTTTAATTAAAAATCACTTCCCTCATGACACAGACATTAAGCATCTGTGCAGTACAGTGATTTTAACATGCTCCTGTCCCCATAAATCTAATTAATCGTTCACCTGCCCAAATTGATGTGCTCTTTATAGATCGACAGAAATTTGCACCCTTACAAATAATAATAATAATAATAATAATGAACTCTTTTGAGAATTTTTTCAGGCAATTTACTGCTAGCCTTTAGTTTAAATTTATTTAAGAATAAGTAGGTAACTTATGTGAAAATGTTAGGAAATGTCAGGAGGGGTTTGCTAATAGAGTTAAGAATTTTTGGAATCAAAAGTTCAATGTTACAAAAAAAGGTATACAAGCAGTGGAAAGACTGCTGTAATATCCAGGTAATCTAAGAGTTTATTTACTTATTATAATGATAAAGTGCATATAACTGTATGATTTTTAGCTGAATATTTTGTTTTTGCCATTGTGCTAAAATGGATTTGGAATGGGCAAAAAGATGTACAGATATAAGGACAGAGAAATGTTTTGATGGATATGAGCAAAATAAAATGGCCCTTTCTGCTATCGCAGTGGTGACATCAAAACACTGACATGATATAATTTGTAATTTTTCAACATTAATAATATTCCTGCTTTCCCAAATTGTCCTGTTGGAATTCTTGGCACATTTGCGCAAATCAACTTTCACTGATACACAAAACCTTCTGACATTTCCTAATGCAAAGTTTAATGTACAATGTCTATGATGTAAATTGATTTGATACACTAAGTGAGTTTAGTTGGAAGAGTGTAGGATTCTTAATCAAGTTTTGTGGGTTTGATACCTGCCTATGCCAGCCTGGTTCATCTGCCTCAGTGTGTCATAGGGAAAAGGGCTTAGCTCCAAATTTTTCAGCATCATATAGTGAATAATGTGTCGAAAGAAAAGAAAGTTGATACTGGGAAATGTAAAAAAGTCTGATGTAATGATGTTTGCTGGAACATGGCTTAAGCAGAATATTCTAAAGGATGAAATAAAAGAAGGAATCTTAACTATTTCATTTTAATAGATTTTAATTAAAAATTTTATCTTTCCTGTTTAAAAGAAAATAACTATTTTGAAATTTTAAATTCAGTTACTTTTGTAAAGATACAGGAATGGTCCTGGACCTGGCTGGTTACATTTAATACATACAAGACTGAATTAATGCTAATATAAAAAAAGGGCACCCAAAATCTCCAGTCTGTATACATAGCTGAAACAAATATACAAGAGGTTACTCATTACAAACATTTGGGTATTATCTTGGCTAGTGATTCCTCATAGTACACACATGTTCATTATGGGTTTTTTTCTGATAAAACCTGGGAGGATTTTCAAAAATTTTAAAAGTTTTAAATTAGAACTAGATTGATTGTCTTTGGAAAAATGTACACAGTTTTTATACTTTATAAGTTTTGGGCAAAATGCAGTCTAAGTTTGTTGAACTATGGACTTATAATGACTTGATGGACAGAAGGATTACTATATTAAGATATAAATGTACAAATCTGTTTAAAGCATGAAAGAAATATTCTTCCTTAGAAGATATGGAGATTTTAACACCAAGTTATCAGTGTGTGGGAGTGGCACCGATTTTCTACCTTCATTTTATTATTTTTATTTGCATTCAGTATACAGAATGCTTCACTCAGCATACATTCCATGAATTCTGTATTATTCATAAGCAAATGCTACCTATGTATGTACACTTTTAATAAAATTCACGGCCATGTATGTGTATCCTTTTTGAGATACTATTAGAGTGACATTTGCATGCATGCATACACACTAGGGCTGCAGCGGTTATTAAATTCCTTAACTAGTGAACCATAATACATTAACCGAACCAAAATTGTTAGATTAGAAGATTTCTTTTCAAAACTTTATATGCATCACATATGTAAAACACATATATAAAGATATTTATACAGTGGCATCAGATTTAATTTCTTGTTATATAGTTTCATATAATATTTACACAATAAATACATTTTGATAGAGAGGTGATCAATGATATCTGCACAAAAATGATAAGATTATCTTAAACCAGGTTTTTTTCCAGTAGTTTTTGACATCAGCACTATTTGTGGGAAAAGATTTTTGATTAATTAAACCAAGCCAATCAAAATTACTACATAATATAATCATTTATTAATAAGAAACATTAGTGAGTATGCTAAGAGCAGACTGCAGAAACGGTCATTCAGTTAACAAGGTTTTTGAGAAAAAAAATAGCAACAGCATCATAGCTTTTGAGTATTACTGTTACCTATTTTTTTATAAATTGGAGGCTCAGTATATGTCATTAAGAGAGAGAGAGAGAGAGAGAGAGGAGTGAGTACACAAATTGTGGGGGCAGAATGTTTGCAGCTTAAAAATACATCTAATAATCATGTTAGAAGAGACACAGTTCTAGATGTACGTGGCTATATGCTTGATGTACTTGCTTGAAAAATTTCAAGTAATATGGTTTTGAATATAAGAGTTTTTTCTCCTTTTTTCTAAAGTGCTTTTACTAAACTGCAAGTTCCATTCTGTTAAGTATTGTAAACTTTTACAGGTGTAGGGGAGCCATTCACATGAAATTATTGATTATATTTACACCTTTATTTCCATCTTCTCTAAACTATCACTGACTCAGAACTACAAGCTCTGATACTTGAAGACCATGTAACTAAGGCAGGTGCTCTGATAATTAACAGAGATTGATGACAACCAGAACCAGCAAATCCTTCACTAACACAGATAAGAGATAGCACTGATTTACTGTAATTAAGATGGGCTTTAGAACACTTGCACTTAGAACTGAAGGACTCACAGTACTAATTCAGTTCCCATAGTAAACCTATGCAAACACCATGATATTAAATATTCAATAACTTAAAATTTCTGAGTGCCCATGATCAAACCTATATTTATCAGTATAGATGAAACCTGGATGTCAGCTTCTGTGTAGAGGAAAGGATATGAGCCACGGCAATTTCTGGACCTGCATGTGTTTGAAACTTGTGCTTTCAATTCCACACCAAAGAGTCAGGTGCTAATTTTAGTAATGAGTGTTCCAAACTCAAGACTGTTAAAAAACTGGAATTCCATCAATAAAACAATGTCTCTAATTTTTTTCACTTTCAGCTAGAATAAGCTCTCAAAAGATTCTTTTTCCTAAAACATAACTTACATTATTAACCAATCCTGGCCATCCAAACCCATATATGCTCTATTAAATGTTCACCTATTTCCAGGCTGGTTCCCATTTTTCCATACCATTAGTACCTGTGTCCTGAAGTTAAACAACTGCATATCAAATCTATCTTCACTAATTAATTCCCATGGGTAAGTGTTGGACAGAGAGGGTGTTAGAACCTTGCTGCCTGAAAAGCTAACCACTTCCTTTTGAATAGAGTATCACTCTGAATGTAGAATGGAGATGGTCAGTTTTCTGTGCAGTGTATTAATTATAATGAAACGAAAATAAAAGGTGATCTGTAGAAGCCATTGTGAACAAGAATTATCAAGCAGAAAATAAATTCAGATATAAGTGATCTTGACAATTAAATGCTGGCCTCAGTGATAAGACATGGCATAAAAGAACTTTCTTTTCTATGATATTAAAGTAGGTAATATAATAAGTAAATTTTGCTTTCTTTGTGATTTTAAGTAACTGTTCTTAAAGTCTCCTTCAACAGCTTTTATATTATCAACCCCTAAAAGCTAGATTTTAGTAAATGATTTTTTTTCTTGTTTTTGTTGGTTTTGTCAGCACTTTTGACACATTATTGGCTATATCATGCCAAGGAAATGTGTGTGAAATACTTTTCCCAAGGACACACCAAAGCAGTTGGTCCAGTTCTGGCCTTAGTAAGTATCAAATTGTGAATATTAGGATTAAGAGTATGATTACCTGTCAATTGAGCTACTGCAACTTCCTTTACGGGTGAAAGTACATACATATATACATACATACATACATACATACATACATACATACATACATACATGCATGCATACATACATACATACATACATACATATTCACATGCACATTTCAAATAAACATATACAGTCAATAATGATGTAGACAGAATATTGTGAATTTTTGGGGCTTGGAATTTTAAAATAGCAAGTTTCAGTACAAAATGTTAACAAATGTGTAAAATAAATGCAAGGAGGTTGTAATGGCCTGAACATCAAATTGGGTCACTTTGATATCAATACATATACAATTATTTATATTTTATTTGTCTTTCCCAAATATTTTTGCTTAATTGTGATAAGAAGATTTTTTCTTCTCAAAAGAAGTCTGAAAAGTATACACCCAAGTGACCTGCACAGTTACACAGGAACAACTGCAGAATCACATAGCAACACATTTGTCATTGTGGCAATTATAGTCAATTGGATTCCAGCAAACTGATACTGATAGTGCTGAAATATGATAGCCTTCATGTCCTAGAGTCCAGTAATTGGGTTTCTCATAAAGGCAAACTGATAACAGTTGTCTGGTCATTTCTGAAACTTCATCCTCAGAGAAGTGAGAATGTAGGGCAAAATGGAGCCCAAACATAAGTGGGAGATAAAAGACTATGTTTTTGTTTCCAAAGACATCTTTGTTTTACTCACAGAAAGAAGACATTACAGATATCTGCAGCAGCAGTTATACAACATGTGAATGTATATTTTCCATGTCATGATATTTGAATCAATTGATTTAATAGTTTCTTTTAATTTGATAGCTAGGTTTTCAGTTGGTATTTTTTATAACCTTTATATAAAGTAATTTCCAAAAATACAATTGAAATCAAACAGGTTAACATACATTAGTGAATTATTTTCTTTTAAATGAGGATGAATATTTTATATTAGATTTTCCAAGTCATATTCATTTAGCATTTTTAAACTTAATTCTAAACAGTATGTTTGATTAGCAATATTAATTATGTATGTAAAATGTATTGACTATAACTGGGCTGCAAATTTTGCTTAAGATCAATAATGCCCCTATAGGTATAAATAAATATGCTTTTGTAGCATTTTAAATATGTATTTGCTGTATTGTGACAGTAGTAACACAATAAGAGGCCAAAGTGGACCTCCTACCAATCTGAAAGACAAATAATAGCATATTCTGGGTAATATAACTTGACTGATATTCACCATTTGATCAGTATAACAGCCACACAGTTGCAAGAGTGGTCTTTAGTAGCCCAATCTTGGTAGAACATTCATTGTACATGTAATGTGAAACACTCCTACCACATTTTTATTCACATTTGAAGTATTTGAGGGGAATTAAGTAAAACAAAAATCTCTTACATATGCTATGAATACTGGATATTGGTAGAGAGATTACATAGGCACAACTTTTGTAGAAATTATTCTAAAGTAAATTCCTGGAAAACTGGTGGATTAGTGTTAGAAATATCACAATTAAATTTCCCATCAGGTTGTCATTAAAGCAGAAACTCCAACTCTTATAATCCCGTTGACTATACATACTATTATTCAATCTCGACGAAAAATATTCTGTTAAGAATATGTGTGCATGTACTATAAATGTGTAAGTTGTTCACTTGTACCTTTTCTGTATGACAGAATCCACATATGTATTATTAAAATGTGTTTTAAGGACCATTTATCCTGTCTTATATGCTATAAAGTGTATGTTTCTCAGAAGTCACATACTTGATATTATCTTCACAGTTGGTATGCAGCTGGTTTTCATAGTAGTAGTAACCAACTAATTTTTATTTTCTGTTTCATTGCAGGAAGGAGTGGGATCAAGAGCTACCACTGGTAGAATATAAAAACAATTTTATCTGGGCATTTTTTTTTAGAAGAAACCACCTTTACATTTTGTGAAGCACCAACAGGAAAAGTACAAAACAATGACTTAATATACAACACCAGAAAAATGGCAATAAAACTGGATACAAATAAACAAAAAGAAATACATATAGGTTATCTGTTACATATATTTTCTGGACATGTTACAACAGGTACAATTTTTATGAAAAAAATTTTTGACAAAAAGAAAGTGGACACTGAAATAAGAAATTATTTAAAGTAAGGCTAACAGTGTTGTAACTTGTCCCATAAATGGCCATTGACATGTGACAAAAAACTGCAAAATGGCTATTAACAATATGGCACCAAGCAAATTAGAGTCGTAAGATTTGTATGACTTAACTTTCCTTTTTACATTTTGATTCTTGCAAGACATCACTGTTTTGAGCAATATTTAAAAACCTTTTCAATTTTTAATGCTAAAATTTAAAAAAATCAGGACATAATCTATATAGGAATTTTTTATATTTTGTCAAGACAGTATTTTGACACTTGCAGTGGTTGGGGCCCCAAGTGGCCGATTGGTCTAAAGTGCTCACTATTACAGATCATTGCCATTTCACCTCTGTCTGCATGGGTTCGAGTCTTGGGTTCGGCCAGTTGGGTATGTGAGAAAGCTTGCCAGTAGCTTCTTGTGGGTCGGTGGTTCTTTCCGGGGTTTTCCCAGATTCTTCCTCCACCATTTATACTGGCTGCAATGTATAGCCTATCTTGTGCTGAAAAATGGCATTAAACCCTAAACAACAACAACAACTTGCTGTAGTTTTCTTCTTTACAAACATTGGATCAACAGCAATGTACATTATTCAGTTTAGAGTGCCACAATGCTTAGATATTTCTCTCTGATCATGCAAAGAAGGCTTATCATGGTCTTCAGGTTGACACACTTGATGTACAAATGACATCTTTCTTGTATCCAGATGTGATTTCAAAATAAAGTCAATAACTAGTCACATTTAACATGAGTAACTGTTCGTACCAGCAAATATTAAATGCTTTGTGCATTTATTCAAGAATTATCTTAAATATAATTAAGCATGTGACATGTTTAAAAAGTTCTCATACAAGCTACATGCTATTTTTCTATGTATCAAAAATGTATTGATATGATTTTTCATGTTTTATTATTGTGGTAACAAAGTCAAGGGACAACTTCTATGGACACATGATACAGGTAAAAGGCAGTAAGGAATTATTTACCTGTTGTTCATTTGACACTCATGCATACAATTGTGTAAGTCGATGAAAGGATTTACAGTAATTGACTACAGAATGTCAAGTTATAATTGTAAAAGTTTGTATTGTTATACATGGTGATAGTAGAGGCTTAAACAGCTGTTTATGAAATTGAAAATTGAAATATCTATATGTAACGGGGGAGTTTAAACAATAAAACCCTCCTTAATTGAATTGGCGATCGTTAACTAGGAAATGACCTCCCACGGTGTTATTGCCCAGTGTGGACGGATAGATGGAACATTAACAGATAACTGAGCAAGGCTATTGAAAGAAATAAACAACTACGAGCCCCCTTTACCAGTAAATAAAAATAAATTTAATCAATTGATACAAAACCAAACTTTCACTTTTCAATCCAACATATTTACTAAAATAAATTTAATCAATTAATACATAACCAAAATTTCGCTTTTCAATCTAACAGATTTACTAAAATAAATTTAATCAATTAATACACCCAAGATTTCACTTTCAATCCAACGAATTTACATTGATAGAATTTTGTAGCAGTGTTCAGTTACATCATGTTTACATGTGGTGAATTATAGAGTACAATTCCACGCTTGTCAGCATCACCTGACATCTCTCTCCTCTTGTATTTCCACGTCTAACGTGTAGGCTCTGGTCCCCTTTCTGACCCTGATTATTCCGACCTCTTCTAGATGCAGATTTCCCTCTGACTCATTGGGTTTTCCTTTTCTTTCTTTTCTTTTTTCCTTCTTCCGGAGGTATAAAACTGTTTCCTTAAATACAGGAATATTACGGAAGCTATATAATGTTTCACCACTTATCTGTATATACGTAAACTCTCTTTGTTTGTATTCAGATTAGCAATTCACACTGCATAAATTCTGACATACTGTGATATTAACGAATACTGTCCTTACAGACTTCTGTAAGATACCGTTATATTTAGTACAAGTGACCTTAACTCAGTAGTTCGTTGCCCCCGCCTCATGGCAATTGATTAGAAATTAACACGTGCTCTAGACAGACAAATGCGGCCGTATATACCAGCATACATTACTACACATCTTATTTACATTTGACTAGTCAATTCTGTTCAATAAGATAAATGTTCAGTTACTTATGGCATAATATTCACTAAATCTAGCTACAGTAACCAATAACCTGTAAGATCATTTAAGCATTAGAAAATCATATACAAATATACAATTGTCATTAACTCACAATAACAGTATCACCCTACACAGGAAATCAATTTATGTAATCATGAAAAAAAATATGACACATCTGCATATTAGGGTTAATTCGTAAATCTCTATGAAATACTGCATATTTGAACATTCTTTGGATTACATCATAAATCCCTATGAAATACTGCACATTGAATATTTGATCACATGCAATCCGTCAATTCTATCAATGGACTAAACTGTAAGATTAAAGAAATAAATTGCATACAACTCTAGCATCAACAGATGCCTATGAACTTGAATAATTGAGACATAGCATGAATCGTACATATCAAACACATTTGCATAAACCAACAACAAAATAGCAAATTACATGGAAATTACAATTGCGTACCTTAATGCTGTTCTTTTCCACACAATCGTGCATCCTGGCACTATAGCCTGTCTTCCTCTCTAAGACAGCTACCTGACCTCTATACGAGGGAAAACACTATTCTCAAGCTTCCCAAGGAGTCGGACCTATTGTCTTCTCACAAGGCAAGAGTTGAACTAAAGAATTCTGAGCAAGTTGGTACCCTTAAATCCTCAGTCTCCCAATGTGTACGCCTTAATTTCCACTGACCAATCGGAAATAACTGTTCCTAAAATTCTCCCCAAATAATCATGTCTTTCATCAGATTTCACCTGCCTAAAATATGCTGCAATTAGTTTTCCTTTGAAGATCAATTATTTGACATGCGGCCCTTTACGAACCGATACGGTCGGAGTTCTAATGTACTGTGTGTCACTATACCGTTAAAATGACCTGGTCAGTTCACTGGTCCTTAAACAAAAGTCCTTTTATGTTTCACAGATGAAATGAGGGAGATATCAAAGTGAACTTTCTCAAGACCTTTCTGGCTTGACTATGATAACTTCAGTGCACAATTTATTCAACCTTAAGTTCCAATAAGTTTTCAAAATTCGCCACATTACACTATACCTTCTATTAAAATATAATATTACTACAAGGAGTTTGATGTACATATACACATCTGAGCTAGTAATCTTGTTCAACTGAGTTTGGAGATCTACATTTTAGTAATATTATTGTGAACCAGATAAAGTCTGACAAAGTTGTATCTGCTGTGTAGTAATATAACAACATTACAACTAATTCATTTCATCGGCTGATAAACCCAGTTTATTAAAAACAAATATAGAAATGTATAAATAAATGTTTCATACATGCCATGTGAGAAATATAAAGACTACATGAGCATACTAACTTAATTCTCAGTTCAACTCTATTCATGAAAACAAATATCAGATGTACCACCAAGTCACTAAGCACACACACATGCACGCACAAGCACACACACACACACACAGTAATTTCACTACTTCAGTAAAACTTTGGTGTAGGGGTTACACATGAGCTAGCATCTGAATGAAACATTGAACAGGATTATGATGATTTCCAATCCATGCTGGCTGATCCCAGCATTAGAGTACATTCTGGGCTGATCTCAGCTTATCTATGCCAGGCTGATCCCAGCATGAAGAAAGTAATCTGATTTTAAATTACATGCATCCTAATCACCTGAGCTGACCCCTACTAGGCAATATAGTAATATTCTCACATTCATATGTGTATGGTTGTATTTTCCACTTTAGAAAGCTAGTGCAAAATTGCTTGCTCATACTTCACACCTGACCTTTATCATGACTTCTCAATATATTGACAATTTACTGGGAGCATAGTCCATGCAAAATATCAAACACTTGTTTGCATCATCACTTGAATAAAAAATATCTTTTCCCCAATAATCAAATTAAACATTATTTGCAACATATTTACATATTAAACTGATCAGTGGTTTAAGTCCCACAAACTTGTTTCACACTGATCGACCTAGATACATGAACAGCATCTATAGTCCAATTCTGAGTTGAAAAAGTTGTTGTTGCAATTGATCTTTGTTTAAAAAATGTATATTCTAAGTATTTTTTCTGAAGTATAAATCAATTCTTGCTCAAAGTTGAATTGAGAATAATGTTGTTATTATTTGTCTGTCTTGATTAATCTTTTCAGTGAAAGTGGACTTCATCTTGTGATCTGTTGATATTTGTATCATTGCACAAGCTATATTCAGTACACAATTCAGACACTATGTATTGCAATTACTATAGCCTTTTTAGCTACTGGCACTGTTCTTTGAAAGCTGAAATGTTTTTAAATGTTGCTGAAAGTTACACTGAATATTTCAGTGTAAATCTAACTTTTTATGCTCTCTGTTATGGTAAGGAAATTTTAAGTGGTTGTTTTGCAGCTTGAAAGTTACAGCAGTATTCACAGGATGCATTTTTGACCTGGACTACCCTTTTAGCACAGAAATGTGAGAAAAGAATCCATCATTAGGCTTTAGTGTAAGATTGAAAATTCCATCCTTTGGATTACAAAAATTTGTATTAAACACTCATCACATCCTTGTGTATGACTTAAAATTCTAAGCTTCAAATGGAATTTTTCTGTTCTACACAATGTCATATGATGGGTTCTATCTGTTTGTGTGGCAGTTTATAGTGATGTCTAGCACTGGGGCATCATGCCGCAGAATGTAACATGATGTCCCATCCAGTCACATTATCCTGACACCAGGAAGACCAGTCATAACACTAATCTCTTAATGCTAAGCACCTAGAAAGGTTACATATGGCTGTTAGTACTAGTTTTATAAATCTCTGGTATGACTCGTCCAGGGTTCAAACCTGTGACCTCCTGCATCTGAGGTGGATCATCTATCCACTTAGTCCATCAGAATGGTAATACTACTATGAAGAAGGGATTTGCAAGTAGTAATGATATTTAATATTAAATACAAAGGTAATGTCCTATGAGAAAAACAACACTGAATTTTCTTTTATATTCTGGAGGCAGTGTGAGGTATAGCTGTAATAATCTTATTACATCATATTTTTTAAATGACAAAATGAATGTTAGACTGTTACCATGGAAATAGAGTAATGTTACTACATGGGTTTGGGGATAGCAGGAGAACTATGTAGTATTGTTACTACATCAGTTGTAGTATTGTTACTACATCAGGTCTTGGAGATCACAAAGTCAGTGCCTGGAAATAGGGTAATGTTACTACATGTATATGGGTTGGTGGGTTTGCTATGTAGTATTGTTACTGCATCAGGTTTTGGAGATTACAAAATCAGTGCCTGGGCATAGGGTAATGTTACTATATGCATTTGGGGGGATAGCTATGTAGTATTGTTACTGCATCAGTTGTAGTATTGTTACTACAACAGGTTTTGAAGATCACAAAATCAGTGCTGGGAAATAGGGTAATGTTACTACATGGGTTTGGGGGATTGCATTAGAGTTATGAAGTATTGTTACTACATCAGTTGTAGTATTGTTACTACATCAGGTTTTGGAGATCCCAAAATTAGTGCCTGGACATAGGGTAATGTTACTACATGGGTTTGAGGGATAGCTTTGTAGTATTGTTACTACATCAGTTGTAGTACTGTTACTAAATAAGGTTTTGGAGATCACAAAATCAGTGCCTGGATATAGAGTAATGTTACTTCTTGGGTTTGGGAATTAATGTAGTATTGTTACTATAGTCAAATTCCCATTAAAAGGACAAGCAAGCAATTCCTTTTTTATTCTGACAGCAATTACTGCTCTTGGATAAAGAAACAATACTTCAGCACTTCAGCTGCATCCTCTGTCAGCGAGTTGGAAGTTGCTCGACTGCCCCAAGTGGAAATCAATATAATATTTGCTTATCCATCAATGCCGACTAAAACTGTGAAAGCAATTGACCTGCTGCCAAATAGCAAAGCATCTGGAGCACATGCTATGCCAGTAAAGGTTTACAATGCATGAGGCTCGTGCAGTACACAAAAATTTCCTGAACTCTTCTGGTCAATTTGGACTCAGGAAACTATACCCCATGTGTGCAAGGAAGTATCCATCTTCCACTTGTACAGGCGGAAATGCAATATACCATTTTGTGATGATCATGGGTGCATATACCTGCTGTCAATAGCCTGCAAAATACTTCCGGAATTCTGCAGAAGTGTCTTGTGTACTACATCGATCAAGGTCTCTTGCCAGAGAATCATCAGTGTGGCTTCAGGAAAGGACGAAGGATCACAGTCATGGTGTTCACAACTTGTCAACTCCAGGAGAAATGCCAGGAACAGAACCTCAACCACAATATAGCACCCCAAGCAAGAATCATAAGCCTTCAACTTGTTTTCGGACAGACTGTTTTCTTGGAACATTGAAGTTGTTGAAAGAAAAACTCCTTTTAAGCGAAGAATCAGAAATTGATTTGCTTGGTTATATCTCTGATTTTAATTACAAACTATCTAAAATTTGTGAAATGGCAAGAAATAGTATTCAGTCTACCCAATCACAAATGAAACTAAGGCATGATAAAACTACAATGAAAAGAGTGTTTCACTCGTGTGATAAAGTTATGGCTCTCTTTCCCATACCCCAAAGTCGGCTTCAGGCTAGGTATTATGGTCCCTATACAGTTAGAAAGAAGGCAAGTTACTTAAATTATATCATCGATACTTCTGGGAGGCAGAAACGGAAACAACTCTGCCATATCAATATGTTAAAGGAGTATGTTGATCAACATAACTCTGTAAATCAATTAATATATTTTTTTGTTCCTGACCCACACAGTGACGATTTAAATGTTAATGTACAACTTGAATGTAATGACTTCAGAATTCTGAAATGTTAAAAATTCTGGAAAATAAACTTTCACATTTACAGCCACAGAAAAAAATGAGTTAAAGCCACACGAGCACTTGTTCCCAGATGTTCCAATTCGAACAAGCAATATCTACATTGATGTTGAAATTGTAGATGCTAAACCTATAAAACAGCACCGTTGTAGGATGAATCCTCCCAAGCAGGATTGTTTGAAGAAGGAAGTTGAATATTTGTTGGAGAATGACGTTATTGAACAAAGCAAAATTAACGGGAGTTCGCCTTGTATTCTTGTGCCGAAACCAGATAAATCATTCCATATGTGCACAGACTACAGAAAAGTGAACAGTGTAACAAAAAACATTCATTTCCACTACCGAGAAATCATGACTGTATTGACAGAATGGGAAATACAAATTATGTCACCAAGTTTGATCTGTTCAAAGGATTCTGGAAGAATCCACATATGGAAAGAGCAAAAAAATTTGGTCCTCTGCAAGTAAAGCTGGACAAGACCAAGAAAAAGTGATGCCTTATGGTACGAAACATTATCTATCTTCATTCCAGTGCTTAATGAACATAACGTCTGATTTATATGGCTTTCATATATACATAGACAACGTCATTATTTACAGCCAATACTGGAAAGATCACCTAAAAACTATCCGGAAACTCTTCATTCGCTTGAGTGAGCAAATTTGACAATTGATCTAAGTAAAAGTGAATTTTTGTGTCACATGTTTAGAACATATTGTGGGACATACTCAAGTTAAGAATGAAGAAGGTAAGGTTAAAGCCCTCTCTAAATTCCCTGTGCCTATCGGTAAAAGCAACTTATTCGATTGTTTGGTTTGGTGGAATATTATCTGAAATTTTGCTCAAATTTTTCCATCATTGCTGAGCCCCTGACCAATTTATTGAATAAGAAGGCCAAGTTTTATTGGTCTGACAAATGTCAGATATTGTTCCATAAATTAAATGCCATAATTAAAAGTGCACCATTTCTTTCAGCTACAGATTTCAATCAACCATTTAAGATGTCTGTTGATGCTGGGGTTTGTAGCGTATTAAGTCAGGAATAAACAAGGGTGTTAATCATCCAGTGTGCTGTTTTGATTAAAAAATTAAATAAGCACCGGATAAATTACTCTACCCTCGAGAAAGAGTCTTAGCCTTTAATTTTGGCTTTGCAACACTTTGAATGGCATAATCTGCTTCTTATTCGATTATTGTATTTACTGATCACATCCCCCTTACATTCATCAGCAAAATGAAAAATAAAAATCAGAGATTTTTGAGTTGGAGTTTTTGATGTTGTAAGAATACATCAATATTTGGCACTTAAAGCGAAAAGAAAATTTAATTGCGCATGCACTTTCACGTGTATAGGAGTTTTTATTTTGTATACATTTTTTGTACATTCATTATACATCTTCGTGTGTAATTTCATTATTATTTTCATTTGTGTCTTTGATTAAAATAGAAAAGACATCTTTATTGCTTTATTGCATAAATCTTCCTTTTCCTTATAAGAAGTGTTAGCATAAATAATACTATCATACAGGTTAGAGAATTTTTAATTTTTAATGATAGAGTAGGATACGAATTAAAACTTCTCCAACCTGTATGATAGTATTATTTGTATTAAATGTTAATTCTGCCTACTATTATCAAGCATTCTTCTCTTTCCATTCTGTCTGATGTATATTTATAATTCTCTATATTTAATCCTATATACCTTTATTTCTTTCATAGGAATCTGGAATGACTGTGTAGATAGATGAGAATTAATTACCAGGTCATCATGTGAGTGTGTCTGCTGCACACAAGTGCATATAACATCGATTCAGTCGCATCATTTTTTGGTGACACGTGCTTAGTCGTTATGGAATATGGGCTGGTGTGTGCAGGCAAGGCGATGGATGCCACTGGATCTGGGTTCAAATCTCCGTCGAGTACGAAGTAAAAATTCTCTAACCTGTATGACATTATCATTTGTATTATATATATATATACACACACACACGCAAACAATGCTGTCAGGCATTTCTACGCACATAAGGTTTCCATCTCCAATACTGAAGCTAAATGCATACTGAATTCAACTGATTGACCAAAATAAAATACTGCAATGCTTACTATTTGAAAAAAGGCACCAGAGTATTCTGTTCAAAATAATCTTAATTTTGGACACACGGGATACCACCCTGTGTTTTCATGACCCTCGGTATGTCTGCCTATTCTGCGCACAGCTTTGAAAAGATGTCATCTTTGTCATCGGGCAATGGAGATGAAAATACATTACTTTGGACTGTTTCTGTAAGCATTTCAGTCTAGTAATTAGGTCAGGTTTATTGCTGGTTTTACAAAATTCAACCTAACAATGCCAACAAATGGCAAGAGATATTAAGCAAACTAAACTGATCTTGTAAAAAAATTTAGTAAAGTTCAACATTTTATAAAAGAATAAGCTACTATGTGGAAGAGAAACAACAATGAATAGGATGTAATGTGTTTACAACATCTTGTTTATGGGGAAAAACTTACTACAGAATTTAGAAACAGACTATATGCCAGGGAATTTCTTGAGAATCCCGTTGTACCGGCAAGTTGATATGTTGGGTAGCAGACGATTTTGTATGTGTGGGACAACTACTTGCAAAATTGGAAACTTGGATTAAGATGCAGAATTGTTTTAAGGTATACATTTCCATCTTTTATATCGTGTATTTATTTGTATGATTCTAAAAGATACATAGTAAATACGATTTTCTGGGTTACAGGTTCAAGAAGGTCATGGAGTGGGTCTTCATGTTGACATTTAGAAATCACATTTTGATATGCATTTCGAGTCGAAATGTGGGATATTTTTATACACTTTATGAATATCACTTTCCTCAATTAAAATACGATCATTCTTTCTTGATACAAAATGGATTTTTGACCATAAATAACACGTGATCCAATGTTTACATAAATGACGTATTGTTGCACAGAATTACTCTACGCGCAGAATTGGCCGCCATGTGTATATATATATATATATATATATATATATATATATATATATATATATATATATATCCAGCAAGGGATCACACGCATCAGGGATTGATTAAGATAAATGCAATAAACTGACAACGAACAGTGCAAAACTAGTATCTAACTAGCCTGAGCACTTTTGACTCTTAATGAGTCTTTTTCAAAAGGCAAATGCAAAACATAGACAAGACAAACAAATAAAACACAAAAACCATTGTGTTTGCAAAACTTTACATCGCTGTTTCTACAGGAATTAAATCTTTAAATTTATTATGTTTCAACTAGTTTATTTCAACTTGTTGCAGATGCTGGAAAATATTTTTATTGACCTAGAAGTCGATGAGCCATAATGACATCTGTTATTTTATGTAAATTTATGTAAGCGCAAATTATATCCCGGATATTTCATTGCTGCAGTAGTAATTATAGGCTATTAAGCAAATTTAGAGAATTATTTAAAAGAAAATGTGTCGGCTGCAAAAGATAATTTTATTTGTGCATGGCTGTCTTTTTCTAGTCTTCTTGGTTTAGATCGCTTGGTTTCAATGTTCTAAGGTGGCATATCCAGTAAGATTCCTTTTCTTTCCAGGTTTCAGAACTCCAGTTGGGGTTGTGAGCAATTGCAATAAGTGTTATATCACTGAAAGTGTGGCCAGGAGAGGAGGAGTGTTCTGTGACCGGGCTTCTATACAGCTTCTATGTCTTCCAGTCAGATTTTTGAAGATTGATCCTTTTGTGTAGCTTTTCAGTTTCTTCGACATACTGAAGGCTACAGATCTTACATGTGATGAGATAAATTACATTCTCTGTTTTGCACTTTTTGTTTGGACCATGTATGTTTAGTTTTTCTGTAGTCACTGTGCTAGAAAATGTCCTGGTCTCTATCATATGTTGACAGGTTTTGCACCTTTTATCGCCACAGGGGCCAGATTGACTAGGGTGGTCTTGATTAGTGATTGGCTTTAGCTTTGCCCCGACTAGGATGTCCTTGATGTTTTTTGGTCTCCGGTAGGCTACTACAGGTTTGTTCTGGAGGATTAACTTAAGTGTGTCCGACGATTCCACGATGGGCCAGTGTTTTCCGACGATTTTACCTACTTTGGGGTAGTCTGGATGGCAGGTCACTGTTATCGATACCATTTCAGTGATTTAAACAAGAAGCAAAAGTGACCCCATCAGAAGCCTGACTAATACATGTGTCAGCTAAAGGAATAATTTCCTGATAAACATCATTCTAAAAAGCCTTTTTTTGCCATATCTCGATGAACTGCACAAGCTTGGCTAAATCAGGGATTTCTTTTTTAATAGGGTCAGCTTTCTGATCCAATTAAGGCTTGTCAGTTACAGGTGGATTAACCACAACCTGATCTCTTGTTAGATCAGTGACTAGTAATAAATGAATACCCTCGGTTACAACTATCACGGGTCCTGAGACTAAGTCTGATGACAAATTTACACAATGGAGAGGAACAGTAACAAAGCCGCACTCTATTCCTTGAATAGAAACACTCTCATCAGAAGATTACTTCTCAGAAAAAGGCAAAGTACCTGACAATTGAAGACTCCGAGAAGCTCATGCGTCCCTTATTATTCTAATATGGATAGAATTGGCAGAATGATATAGTAACATTCAACATGAATGGTTCATAATTCTCCATAATAAAATCAGACTTGGGTTTGTTTGACCCAACAAAGGTATTACTTTCAATACATGGCCATGACCTTGACCTCTTAGAAATAAGAACATTTGGTTCAGAAGTGGTGGTGATGTGTGATCTCCCCGACTCCTTATGGTTTTTGGTTTTCATTATCTAGGAGATGATTGACCACACCGTTATTGCCTGGATCAAGTAATTAATAACATAAACTATGAAATTACTGAATGGAATAACAGCAAATATATATCTTAGAATAACACGAGTCCCTGTATACAACAGTTTAATCAATTACATAACATCCTGAAATTGAACATGACATTTGAATGATTCACTTTCTCTAAGAAATAAAATTGCAAAATTTTGCGAGATTGAATTGGTCATTCTGATATAATGATAGAACAAATTTCATCATATGATCAAGTGACAGACCGAACTCAAATTGCCGTATTTCTTTTCCTTCTCTCTCTCTCTCTTTAGCCTCTTGTGGTCATCAGCCTCTTGGTTGCAGACTATGCTCTGTTCCCACTGTGCAATACAGGTGTAGTACCCAATCTAAATATGTGTCAGGTTTCCTTTTTCTCCAGGGATCAAACAATATTCCCACTCTCTTGTGTCCGATATCGTCTATCGAAATCAGCAGAACTAGCTATGATCATTTCGCTCCTAATACACAACCAGTTATTATAAATCAATGTCTTCTTAGCAGGTACCGCATTCTTAACTTTGAACATGACATAATTAAACTTCATTAGATGCTGTTACTACCCTGCTGTAACTTTACTAGCTGAACTAGGCCAGTCAGCACACTTCGTTTCTCAGTTGAAGAGAATTCACAACTTCATTACACACAAATTAATGGACTTCACTCCTTTCCTTAACTACATTACTTTGCTAACTAGCAATTCATTGACATTCATTTCCAGACATAGGAAAATCAATTCTCAGTATATCTTATACAAAGCATGAAATCTCAATGATACAAATAATTTAAGACACATAATTTACTTCCTACAGTATGTCAGAAGAAATGTACAAAATCTTACACTACATGGTTTCTTTTACATAAAGAAACAACTGAATCTGAACTCATTCATATAGTGAAATATTGTATGCCATTCTTACAATACATGAATGATAAAACATTCACTGTTATTTCATAACTCAAGCAAAAGTTGAAGTATGATATTAAGAAATGAATATATTCAACAATAATTACACATCAGTGAATATACATTGCATAAACCAAGTTTGATTATTTTCACTTTAATTCTGTGTAAGTATTACAACGATTTTCTGTTTGTCTTATCTGTCGAATCAAGTACGACCGAGTGAGGCGATTACATGAATTCAGCTGTAAAATGGAAAAAAAGTCAATAATTCATATCAAAATCACATAAATCATTTTATTCTGCTTTATGCTATTATTCAAACAAAACCTGATCATAATGCCTATGTGTACACCCATACATACACCGAGAACATGTAAATACATGTGTATTTCAGTTTTTCAGTGTATTTCTGTGTTTATGGCAACCGCGAAACTATTACACAGTGAGATCTAGCTTGAATCATCTTGAATTGTCGTCCCTTGTTTCATATTTTAAAAAACGATAGGAGCCCCTGTATCAATACAGGTTTGGGAACTGGTTTATCGAATCCCAAGAAGACAAGTTGATTTTACAGAAAATTCAGTCCTTGTTTATACAGCAATGTATAATTTTGAAGGTCTTTTGTCAAAATTTAAATCAAACCTTTTGTAAAAAATTTTTAATGATGGACTTTTAATTAAATTGTCTTAAGGAGTATAGGTTGTTTGAGAAATCTTGTTTGGGATTTTATTGGCACACATAAATTCAGGGTTAAACTTTTTTCGTTACAAGTTAAGATTCTAATACTCTGCTTTTACTGTTTTGTTTTTTGCATCCTGTGACAGGAAATGTTTAGTTCGTATAACATGCATATATATTGCTATAGAATTCTTTAGAATTAAAGGTTTGAAAGGAAACAAAACTAATTTATGTTCATTATGTTGTTTCCACATAGCAACATAATGCAGGTCAGCAAAGTAAAGTCAGAAATTGTATTCTGTACATTGAAATGACATTACATGCCAAATTATAGGAATATAGTCAGTTTTGTGTGATACGTTTTTGGTTTTGTACATAATCATCTTTTCTGACTTAGATGCTTTGGAGAGTCTTGAAAGAGAAACATCTTCAGATTTAGAAAATGAATATTTTATAATCTAAAATATATTTTAATTCCATTCAGTAATGGTCATATGTGAACCTGTGAAAAAATTTCATCTGGAAATGACCTGGAAATTTATCTTTAGAAAAGTGTGGGAACCATGGAAATTATTTATTGATTCTTTCGGAGTCCTGCAAACTTTCCCCTGGTAAAAAACCTTGCATTGCCTACAATTGTGAGGAAGATTTTTTGAAACCATGAATTCTGTCTGGAAAGGCTCTCCCTCGTTTAGCTTAGCCAATCAGGATTACTTCTTTATCCCCAAAAAATCTTATCACTCTCATTGAAGTTAGAATAATCCGCTGTAGCCTGCCTTTATGGATAACTATTCTGGAAAATATAAATTTATGACACCTGATTGAAATGGACCACAACTTAATAAAATGTTGCATGGTTCGTATCAACTCAGGACATTTTACCGCTATGTTCTCACGTTAAAATTGTACTCTTGTCTGTTCCTGTTAACTGTGCGGATCCTACTTAAAATTAAATTCTTGCCCAAAACAGGAGATATTAATTGTCGCTAGCTACTAAGTTTTTCGGCAGGTTAGCCCACGTGCCAATCTTAATGTTTACATGTCACGCTGATCATGAAATAATGTGAACTATTCTACAAACATTTGCACCCTTACATATGGAATATGTCTGCCTTGATTCTGTTGCTAATTTTCCAATCTGTAGCCATCAGAATTAAAGTGCCATTTCTTCTTGCAATAGGTGCCAGTAGGAAGACTTATTGACAAAAGAAACATGAGCTAACGAATACTAGTCATTTGTCTGAGTATCAGTTTCTAAAGTTTCGACCTTGTGCACATCAAGGTAAGTCTTAACATCATTATGGACACAATTCTTAAACTCTTCAACTTATGGGAGTTATCTCAGATTTTCGTAATCTTGACCAACTGTCTTCGTTACACACCACCTATCAAGTAATTGCCAGTTTTCTCTTGCAAATTTGACATGAAATTGTCAACTTTTCTTTTTGTTTATAGTTCCTAAACTTTTGTCAGTAAGCCTCAGGTACAAACTCATAACTCTTCAAGAAACATACCTTAACTAGATCATAATCAGCACTTTGCTGTATTGAGAGAACTGTAAATGGCACGAGCTTTGCCAATAGTGCATTTTGTAATAACGGAGTCCAATGCTCTCTTGGCCATTTCAAATTTTCAGCAATTTTTTTTTTCTTCAGTGTGACGAAACTATTTATCTACTTCCTTTTCCTTAAAAGGGGGTACTAACCTAATATTTTTAGTAACATCAAAATCTGAATTTGTGTGTAAAGTGTGAACATGCATTTCACTTGCCAGCTCTAATTTCTTTAATCTAAATTGAAATTCCCTTTCTTTTTTCTTTCTCTTTGCATTCCCTTGTCTCTTTCTCTCTGCAACAGAATTTTCCACTCTCTTTCCACTTGGTCCAATTGCATTTATCTTTCTTGAAGCTCAAACTTTATTAATTCTATTTTATGTTGTATTTTAATTTCAATTCCATAACGTTTAAGTTAGAGCCAGATGTAAACTTGCTAAATAATTCCAAAGGACTTTTATCCAAAACATTCTTTTTCTCTATTTTTTTATTTATTTATTTTTTTTTTTTTTGCTTTGTTAAAGAAGCATTCGCCTCAGGATGATCATATTTTCTGGCAAGCTGGAACAATTCATCCTTTATCATGGAGTCTGGCCATTTCCAAGTAGGATTTCAAATAAAATTATCCACTTTAAATGACATTATAAACGTTTGTTGGTTTCACTAAAAATGTATGTGAAATAATACATGGGACTTAGACATTTCCAGAAGAAAGTGAATTTAAATTGCAAAACTAAGTTTTCTAAAATATGTTAGATGAATGTTTATCCCAAGGACGAGTGCCCAATTTTACATTACGACTCTGTGGTCTTCAAATAAGTAATTTGTAAGTTTTCTCACTAAGTCTATATTAGGATAACCAAACATACATGTGTTAAGCTGAGAAGGCAACATGTTATCTAATATGTGGATACATACAACGCTCAGATGTACTACGTTTCTGACTAACTTCATCATGCTTTTTTCCCCTTACATGTTTCTATGGATACATTAAAGTATACCAGGCAACGTAAACTGTCTGAAAACATACATTTATCCGTAAGAACTTTTCTCTGAGTATATGAAACAGGTCAGAAACTATATCATTGTAAGACATGAAGTGTTACAGGTGATCTCTTGGAGGCATGCTATAGCGCCATAACGTACAATTTTCACAGTTGTATTGAGCGAAGGTAATGTAGTTAGTTTAAAATGGTTACTAGGATAAACCTGAAATAAAATCGATGAGACAAGTATAGACCAGTGCTGTAAAGTAATTAAGTATTCATAATTTTCAGCTGTTCCAAAAAACTTCCAGGTGTTTGTATGTTTTGTTTAATCAACATGTTAAATGAAAAGTATATCTCTTGACACTTTAGCAACGGAAATTTCGGTATCATTAACGCATTTCATGCATTGATATTAACTTACAAATTAATTAATTTCTTGCAGTGCACATTTTGAAAGGATAGAATGAATTTTGAAATATTGGGCATTTATTGAAATATATTGCATGATCTGTAAGAGACGTGCATTTAAATTTAATGCTACGATTTAATTTTCATTATAATATCATTTATAATGTTTGTTTACATTTAGCTCTCTGAAAATCTATACGTTTAAATAAAGCCATACTCTTTCAAGATGGCAAATATTAAAGACAACTCTGAAATGAGGAAAGATATAAACATATTTATGATTGCTACATACTGATCTTTCTTTTGACGTTATGTTACACACTGATCTTTCTTTTAACATTATCTATCAGTTTAACATCCACACAAAGGTTTCAGACAAAACTTTTACAAAAAATATTATCTACAGAAAACAAAGATGGACTGAAATTAAAGACACTGACAGATATGAGTAGAGTTATTTACTCTTTCGCCACATGTTCTTTTCTTCTGACTTTGTCCAGTTTACCTTAAAACTTTAATGAAATGAATATCATAACATAAATTTAAATAGTAAGAGTCTGAATGAGAAAATTTATTCCAAAACTCTGACCGGTAGCGAACAGTGAGAATATACTCATTTCCACACAAGTGAAGTTACGATTACAGAGATAACATAGTGTAGGAAAAGAAATATAACCTTGAACTTCAGAGAGAAGTAAAGCTTAGTTAATATTTAAAGGAGTGTGTTTTCTTTCTCTTAACAGTTGAAATACATCTAAAACAGGTATTCTTTTCTGTCACAAAGAATAGAGGATATTAACGGAATTTGGAATTAGAGAATTACTTTGTACTTAAATTGTTAAACCTTGAAAGAAACTATACTGAAACTAATAACAAAATTGTTGCCACTATTTAATTACAGTGAGACATTATATTAATTTACTTGATTCTGGATGTATCTTTCGAGGTGAAAACACAAGCTAAAATCACTCCTACTCGAAATTTGTTAATCTGTTAAATGGTTTTAAATGACATCTTTACAAAAATCATATGTCAAATATGATATGTATGGTATTTTTGAGATTCTTTTTGTCATGGTCCTTAAAAGTGGATTGTAAAATCTGGCCAAGATTCGAACGACCAAACGTTACCTCACTCTAATGTCCCAGTGTACTTTAAGTGGTATTGTTGTTGCCAAATACCGCTAAAAATAAAACTATACATCAGACAAATACATTTGCCAGATTGTCTCTACATGAAGAAATACAAATATACGTTACATCCATGTACCTTGCGATATCAACCACAAGCTCATCACACCTTCTCTATAATTTGTTCATGGTATTCTGGTAAGAAGAGTTAAGTATGCAACAAAGTGAAAGTTATGTACATGCAAGTTAACTACGTATGTATCAAAACATCCCCTCTGTACAGGTCTGATCCTCGGTTTTATTGTCAATTTCTTAAAAGGTAATTTTTTGGAAAGTTAAACAGTCTAAAAGTTTAGAAATCTCTATACTGTGTAACTCCATTTTATTTTGTGCATGTCGTTGTGTTACTCTTAAGGTTTAGGGAACTTACTGATACTTGCTTCAGTTTGATTGTCTTGTGAAATTATAATGTTAGTAATAAAAACGTATAATTCATGCTTAATCTATACATGGCAAACATGAATTCAATGGGAAAGGTCGCAAAATACATTATAATACTAAGAATTGTACGCAGTTTTCTTCACAAATCTTTAGACGCCTGTCCCTTAGTCAAACGTTAAGTCTACCCACAAAAGCATAAGAAATTCAGATACTTTTACTCAAGGAGGTTATCATTCCCTCTGTGGGTCCAATGCCTTCATGGAATACGAATATGACATACTGTACATTCTTGTTGTATATATTTTTCAAATAAAAGGAAACTCAGCAAGCCTCGTTTCCTTTTAATGAAAAATGTATACATCTTGT
The DNA here is from genome assembly GCA_016617855.1 of Megalonaias nervosa. Classification (NCBI taxonomy): domain Eukaryota; kingdom Metazoa; phylum Mollusca; class Bivalvia; order Unionida; family Unionidae; genus Megalonaias; species Megalonaias nervosa. The sequence continues at coordinate 49,666 of JAECUM010001224.1, forward strand.
GGTATATCATTGATACAGCGTACACACACACACAGATTATATATATATATATATATATATGTGTGTGTGTGTGTGTGTGTGTGTTAGAATAGACATTTTCACATGCATGTTTGCATACATATTTAAAGCATTTCGATATTTACCTTAATATATGACGCCAAATGCCAACACATTAAAACAAAATTTGTTTGTACATGTGTGTAATTGCGGGTTATTAGATTTGAAGTGTACATGCACAAGTTCATGATTTTGTTGTATGTGTTTGGCAGTTGTATATACTTGGATCTATGCTACCTGGATTCTAAATTCATGTATACTAATCCTAGTATATATATATATATATATATATATATATATATAAAATTAAAAATAACATGGCTTTTATATTGTTGGTTTAAAGCAATTTCATATACCAGTACTATTGGTATATTACATTGTGATCTGCCCAGGGCACAATAATATGCATATATAAATATTTTTGCATCTGTGTTTTGCCGATTCTAGGCCTATAGATCGATGATGAATTTCCACTCATTAATAATTAGTGACGTATGAAAATAACTACAGAAGGTATTAATAATCCCCGTTTTCTAAATGAATTTAACATGGTACACAATTTCATCGCAATTCTTTCTCCTTTCTGTTCCCCCTCCCCTCTCATGAGTAAGGGACAAAATATGCAGAAACCTGGAGTGAGAGAGAAAAATAATTTGGGCTGAACGAAAACCTTGAAACTGAGCTTAATCAAGTAACCTGCAAGATTATGGTTCATCGTAACTGTATGTGTACACTTTAGTTGGTATTTATCTACAGCGTATATATAATCAATGATACAAAGTTGCAATAGCCTGTCGACACTATGCGGTATTTGGTGGGTTTTTTTGGAGGCACATACTGTAATGTATTTAATGCTTTACTGTTGTTTCTTAAAACTATTAAAATGTTATAAAAAGCAATTATTATTAATTAAATAGCATACTACTTGTATAAATGGTATACAACTCGTTGCATAAATTTGTCGGCAAGCCTCGTCTCATTTCAATGCAAAAGTTATACGTTTTGATGCAAAAGTTATACGTCTTGTGGTATATCATTGATAAAGTGTACAATATATATATATATATATATATATATATATATATATATATATATATATATATATATATATATATATGATCTCAAATGGATAATTATTTAATATTGATTTTTGAAACAAGTTTAACAATTTCCAGCAATTTCGCAAAAGTTGGACATTATTCAACGAGTTTCATAAATTTAATATTAAATCATTTCCCATTTGAGATTCTGTTTATCACATAGTTTTTCATTGTAGCGGCAGTAGATAGAATGGAGAAGAAATAATTTCATTCACTCCGACTCAGATGGTGGACCTATCGTTTGTAGCGCGCATAAAGTCCCGACTCTTGTCGATTTTTTTAGCAGTTTTATAACCAATACAATTTAAAAGAAGATTTCCTTTTAAAAATTAGAATTAAAAGAGTAATTTTCCTTCAAAATAAATAAATAGAACAATTGATTCAGAGAACATCGCTTTTGAACACAGAATGCGTATGGAAATTCCGTGTGATGTCAAAATTTGACACAGTGAGGTTAGTCAATCAGTGTAACAAATTTGATACCTATGGTATGCCACTTTCAGAACTGGAAGTTGTTGGATATTCATGTAAAAGGTTTATTACTGGATGAGGAAATTCCATATTTTCTGTAATATATTTGTGACCGGATATTTACATTAGTTCATTTTGGAATAGAGGACAATTGGAATTGAATCATGTAAGAGACATCAGATCATTTCAGCTTTTCAACCGTTTACAAATATTGTGGTTTGATAGGCATAATGTTCTGTCAGTTGAGAGACCGGTTTATGTCTACATTTGTCTGTGAACTGAGGTGAGTTTATTTGCTTCTAGAGGTTAACATATTTTTTAAACAATTTTTGTATACAGGGCGAATTTTTTGTTACAGGATTACCGCACACCCCTCTCATCAATTGACCAATACCCTTTAATTTTCTTTGTTGTTCTTCTTCTTCTCCTTTAGGGGTTAATGCCATTTTAGCGCATGATAGGCAATACATGGCATAAGAAGCCCCTATGGGGAAAATTCGCCATATTCAGAAAGACGTGACCTTTTTTCTCAGTACCCTTGGGCCAGTCGATCCAAAATTGGCCGCCAAAATATTCATGGAATTAGTAAAAAGAACTGTTCCATAAGGCGCGTAAAACAAAATGTTCCCATGATCTCAGCCAATCAGTAAAGAAAATATTGCGCAAGAACATCATGGGCTTATTTGCACTAATCAGAATCACATAAAGTGATATGTTAACGTGTGGTAATATAAAAATATTATACTACACTCGCTATATGTAAAGTGTACAGACAGTGTTATAAATAATTATGATGATGCATATCATTTATGACGTTACATCAGTGATGTAATTGTTTTTTTAAAATATAAAGACGTAAACCGTTTCTTTCAAAACATTTTGTGCCTGAAGAAGCATACAGTAAATGCAAAACTAGCTGCACAGATTTATCGGCGTTTGTTTTATTTTCTTTTTCTCATTTTCTTTATCTCAATTCTCTCTCTCTCTCTCTCTCTCTCTCTCTCTCTCTCTCTCTCTCTCTCTATATATATATATATATATATATATATATATAGGTTTTTTTTGTTTCACGGGGTAACGTTCCATTATATCAACATTGCTGTATGACCCGCATTTAAAGACATATTGGTTTCATGTTTTAATTTTCACCTCAGATATGTCCATGTCTCTAAAGAACATGTTAGTTGCATTTTGTCACTCTTGTGTATCTGAAATGACTTAGAGACCTAAAAGACACCTGGTGTTGTTAATTATAATACTCATATTTGGCCCACTCTCGTGAATGTATGAATAGAAGAAAAACTTCTCTTTCGATTAAATATAAGCAAAGGCAATTCCGAGTTTGCAGTCTGGATTTACGGTAGAGACACCATAGAGTTATATTGTGTGTTCAAAAGCAAGTTACAAGATGAATAAGTTAATAGTAGTGGGTGTTCTTCGATTGCCTAGGTAAACAAAACTTACCATTTGGATTCTTCCTAATTCAAACCATTGGGATACACCAGTTTTAGTTGGTGAATTCAATTGAGTATCCTTTCTTGCTGTGTCCTCTTTACTCTGTTTTAAGCATTTGACATTTCTAGTTAGGGCGATGTTTATGAAAGTGCAATCAGGGAATGAAAAGTGTGAGATCTCTAGACATTCATTCTATGACTGAGTTTTCTTAATCGCTAAGTTAAGCAAATGATCACTTATTCCGTTTTCGACGTTGTGATATTCGTCCTTCGGTCTCGAAGACGACCATGACTTCAGATCAGGGCTGGTCTGTGAGTGCGCAGGTGGCTGGTGAGGCCAATCTGCGCTCTGAAGAGTCTAGGGCAATGAGGACAGGGAATTACCGGGGGCTGGATGGACTGAAGGTCGGCGCTGGCTCTGCTCTTCCTCAGCTGGCGTTTCTGCTTGGCCTCGTTGATCCGGTGCTCTTCAAATGCAGCTGCGCCTGAGTTGATCTGGTGACGCCAGGCAGCGCGGTCTTCGGCAAGCTGCTCCCAGCTGTCTGGGTCAATGCCACAGGACTTCATGGAGGCTTTGAGCGTGTCCTTGAACCGTTTCTTTTGGCCTCCTCAGGAACGCTTGCTTTCAGCGAGTTCCCCATAGAACAGTATCTTTGGGAGGCGCTCATGAGACATACGGCAGACATGACCAGCCCAGCGGAGTTGTGACCTTCTGAGCATGGCATAGACGCTTGTCATCTCTGCTCTCTAGAGGACTTCTGTGTCAGGAGTCTTGTCCTGCCATTTGATGTGGAGCAGTTTTCTGAGGCAGCGCATGTGGAAGGAGTTCAGCTGTTTTGTATGGCGACTGTACACCGTCCATGTCTCACAGGCGTACAAGAGGGAGGGCAGTACTACTACGCGGTACACCTTGAGCTTGGTTGGTAGGCTGATTCCTCTTCTGTTCCACACAGTATTGTGAAGTCTGCCGAAGGCCGCACCTGCACGAGCAATCCTAAGAGTGACCTCTTCATCGATGGAGACTGTGCGTGACAAGGTGCTGCTAAGGTAGATGAATTTGTCAGCAACAGCGAGCTTCTGGCCATCGACGGTAATGCTGGGTTTGGTGTAGGGGACTGAGGGTGCAGGCTGGTACATGATTTCGGTCTTCTTCGTACTTATTGTGAGTCCAAAGTCTGTGCAGGCTTTGGAGAATCGATCCATACTTTCTTGCATGTCAGACTGAGTACCAGCATTCAAAGCGCAGTCGTCAGCAAAGAGGAAGTCGCGGATGGTGTCTCCCTGGACTTTTGCAGTCTTCTCAGGTTGAAGATGTTCCCATCAGTCCTGAACCGGATGTCGATGCCAATGTCACCCTCACGGAAAGCATCGGTCAGCATCGCTGTGAACATCATGCTGAACAGGGTCGGGGCAAGAACGCAGCCCTGCTTGACACCGTTTGTCACTGGAAAGGGCAGGGAGAACTCTCCATCAACCTGTACTCTGGCGAGCATGCCATCGTAGAACAGTCTGACCATGGTGATGAACTTCTCAGGGCATCCAAACTTTGCCATGATCCTCCACAGACCTTCACGACTCACAGTGTCAAAAGCCTTTGTGAGGTCCACAAAAGTGGTGTAGAGGCTGACGTTCTACTCTTGGCATTTCTCCTGGAGTTGCCTGGTTGCAAAGATCATGTCCACGATGCCCCGATCCTGCCTGAAGCCGCACTGACTCTCTGGTAGCAAGCCTTGCTCCAAGTGGACGGTCAGTCGATTTAGCAGAATTCTGGCCAGTATCTTCCCTGCGATGGATAATAAGGAGATGCCACGGTGGTTGTCGCATGCTTGCCGGTTCCCCTTCCGCTTGTAGAGGTGGACAATAGAGGCGTCTTTGAACTCCTGCGGAATCTTCTCCTGGTTCCACACAGACTGGAGGAGGTCAGTAAGCTTCTGCGTCAGTCGGGGACCACCAGCTGCGTAGACTTCCGCTGGGATGGAGTCAGAACCCGGGGCTTTGCCACTGGATAGACTTTTAATTGCCTTCTCTACTTCTGTGAAACTTGAGGAATCCGAGAGGGAAGCGTTGGTTGGGACCTGGGGCAGGCGAGCAATGGCTTCAACGTTGATGGAGGAAGAACGGTTGAGGACACTGTCGAAGTGTTCTGCCCAGCGCTTGAGAATCTCTTATCAGTGATCAGCGTGTTCCCATCTGCACTGAGGAGGGCGAAAGATCCTGATTTAGTGGGACCGTAGATTGTCTTGAGCGCCTCGTAGAACCTCTTCATGTCATTGCGGTCTGCATACAACTGGATCTCGTCCGCCTTCTTGCTCAGCCATGTGTCCTGCATCTGTCGGAGCTCTCTCTGTACTGTTCTTCTGATATTGGCGAATGCAGCTTTCTTAGATGTGGAGTGCGGGTCATTTAGCAGTGCTCTGTGTGTGCGGTGTTTTTCGTCGAGCAGTTCTTGAATGCGATCATCGTTATCATCGAACCAGTCCTGGTGCTTGTGCATGGTAGGGCCTACCACATCGGCGGCGGTGGAGTAGACAACATCCTGAAGGGACGCCCAATCAGACTCTACATCATGCGAGCCTAGAGTGATGGCTTCCAGCTTGTTGTCTAGTTCGTCTGCAAGGGACTGCTTTACTGAATCGTTTTTCAGCTTGGAGATGTTCGGTCGCTTCAGCCTTTTGCTTCCTTGAGGACGTCTAGGAGGCTGTGTCCTGATGTTAAGTTTGGAGATGATCAGCCTGTGGTCAGTCCAGCACTCGGCTCCACACATAGTCTTCGTCACTCTGACGTCCTGCCTGTCTTCTGTCGCACTATGACGTAGTCGAGCAGATGCCAGTGCTTGGAGCGTGGGCGCATCCATGACGTCTTGTTGCGAAGTGGTCGGCGGAAGACAGAGTTAGTGATGAACAGTTCGTGGTCTGCACAAGTTTGCAGTAGGAGACCATTGCTGTTTCAGCTGACAATCCCATTTTTTCTCAGCACTCCTTCCCATGAGGTGTGATCTGCGTCAACCCGGGCGTTAAAGTCACCAAGGATGATGAGTTTATCTGTTCTGGGCACGGCAGCATTAGTGGATCTCAGTTCATCGTAGAACTTGTCCTTGATCTCATCAGGGTTTGTCAGTGTTGGGGCGTAGGCGCTGACTAGTGTGGCATATCGCTTTTTTGGGAGCGGCAGTCGAACGGTCATCAGACGATTGTTGATGCCTTTAGGTGGGCCGACTGTCTTGTTGACCAGGTTGGACTTGATGACAAACCCAACTCCAGCCTCGCGACGTTCTTCCTCTCTGCGTCCAATCCAAAAGAAGGTGTAGCCTGCATTTGCCTCTGACAGGTGACCTTCGTCGGCAAATTGGGTCTCGCTGAGTGCTGCAATCAGGACTTAGTACCTGATCAGCTCTCTGGCAATCAAAGCAGTCCGTCTTTCAGGCCTTTCAGTCCCGGCACGATCCATGAGTGTACGCACGTTCCATGCGCCTAAGGTGAGAGTTGTCACCTTGATCTGTTTCTTTGTTTTCTTACCGCTGGAGTGGGATCCCCGCCAGCCGCGGTAAGCTGGACAGGGTGAGATGAAGTAGACAGTGTTTAGGACACCTTTTCTAGTCCCTTCCTCTTGCTATGGAGGCCAGCAGTGTAGTCCTGAAGAGTGCTGCTTGGACGCTCAGGTGGCTGTCGAACTCCCATGCTACTTCGGTCACAGGAAGACGACCCTATGGCCTGAGCCGCCTGCGTGCAGGGTTGTTACTACGGCTGCCAGTGAATACACACCTGCAGCTTCGCCACTTCCCCGTCGCCGCAGGACTTCCAGGATGATAGAATGGAATAGTGATCTGGTGAAATCATGACTTGCGCGTGAGAATTGGATTTCAGTGAGGAGGAGTTGCGCACTCGTCGACCTCACTCTCTCGTCCCCGCATATCTGGGTCCAGTGGCAAGACAGAGTCGAGACGGCTGGAGATGGGGGGATACAGTGGATGGCCAGCAGTGTCTAAGGTGTCTCACTGTGCCCTAATCGCGTTCCACGTCGCTTGCTGTAACCGCCTTTCTGCCCGTTGACCAGCTGGTGGTTCCTCCGCGCAGTCCGCCAGGTCCAGCCTTAACATGTTTAGGTAGACAAACCTAGATCGCCGAGGGTTTGAGACCCGACGGCTACCCTCCACCTGGTTTAGCCGGTCAGTCGAAGCCGTTGCCCGTGGTGTGGCAGCTGCCTATGCTACAGCTAGTGAGAGCCACAGGTGAGAGTTGAGTGACAGGTGGGGACCAAAGGTGGACTAGCTACCCCATGGGGGTACGACTACTACCCCACCAGAGGTACTACCCCTCCCTGAACACCCCATACAATGTAATGTGGCTGTGAAATTGCAGCTTTTTGGAAGTAAATGTGATTGTTTCTATCATATGTTTCATTGCGTTCAAGGAACAAAGTGTGTTCATGCCACCATTTCAAGTGGCCGAGTGGTCTAAAGCGCTATCCGTTACGGATCACTGCCATCTCACCTCTGTCTGCGTGGGTTCGAGTCTAGGATTCGGCGAATGTGGATATGTGAGAAAGCTTGCCAGTAGCTTCTCGTGGGTCGGTGGTTCTTTCCGGGGATTTTCCGGTTTCTTCCTCCACCATTAATACTGGCCGCCATGTATAGCCTATCGTGTGCTGAAAAATGGCGTGAAGCCCCACAACAACAACAACAACCATTTCAAACTCTGTGGCATTGAATATTTTCAAGAGTTTAATGTTGCTATTTCTGAGCTTATCGTGTTATAAACTGTCAATTGCGGAAACACACAGCAAAATAACGCTCGAAGAAAATTCCAAGCGAGCCTTATCGTCTCGAACAGAAAAAGACCACAAGACCGAAAATAATGTATATAAAGCCAGGGTAGCCTTTGAGAGAAGCTATAGAGATTTCTTTACAATAACATTTGAGGTGTACAAATGATAGTAGATAACTGCAGTATGGCTTACTTTTGTGGGGTTTTTTTTGCCCTTCATCATATCATCATCGTACTTTCACTCACACATGCAGAATAGCGGTTGTTTGCAGTGTGTTACAGTTTTTCAATGGATGAGGTTTCGATTGATTAAAGAAATAACAAAACAGCGACATAGTCGAATACTAGAAACAAAGCGAAAGTGTCTAAACAAGTTTATTGCACATCACAATTGTTTCATAAAAAGACCTATCGATTATTGTGTTAAAATGCTACCTAAAGTTACATTCAAATCAGTCTGACACACACCATTCTATAAAATATGTAGTGAAAGATGAAATGAATTAACGAAGTTAATCTTAAGTCTATTATTACATATTCTATTAAATGTGTACCCGGAATAATACTTTTTTTTTTTTATAGAAACATAAGCAAGAAAACATTAAACATGTTCTATTATTCTTGTTATTTTTCGCACGATAGCAGATATCACTGTTATTCATTAACCTCCTTCTTTGCTCCATGTGCCACACCTTTGGACAGTAGTAGTCCTCCTCGGTGGAGATACAGGGCAGGCCACACAACAATGTCTTCATATGGACCCTTTTTGGTGTATTCTATGTGTTTGCCGAAGTCAAATTTCCCGTCAGGACTCTTGCCCCCCCCCCCTCCATGACCAGTTGTGGATCCTGAACAGACATGTACCAACAAACCTCCGTACATTTATCGATGTAGCGTTTTACATCTTCGGTTTGAAGGCAGCCTGCTACAATGTCCGCTAAGAACTTTTCCTTCAAATGGCCAAGAACCCTCTGCAAAATGAAAACAAAACAGGATTTGTCCACAGAATATAGGTATCAGACTACTATGTCTACTGGGTTATTCAATAGTTTGAACTGCACCTGTTGGCTAGTAACTAATTTCAGTTCTTTTCCATTACAATCTCATAGACTTGAATTTATGTACTATAGCTAACAACAAAATATTCACTTTTATTTTGATATCATGTATTTAATTTCCTACTGAGAAAATACTATATTGAGCGAATTTATGTTATTCGGAATAGACTAGGGACTCGCCCTGTTCAAGAACGGGAGTTCCTAATGGAAACAATTGTACTTCAAGACTGAAAACAATTAGTCTATCTCTAATGAATGGAAGCATGTGTCATTTTATGCCAACCTAACGAATTCTTAAAGGTTTTTATTATATTAACATAAACTTCTTTGGGAAACGAATAAGTGCTTGGATATCTAAATGGACAACTGATATGGTTTACATTGTCTCACTTTCATACGGAAAAACTCACCACTATACACTATTGGTGTTTTAGCAGTTGTTTGCATACTTGCAAGTTAAATATTAAATGCGAAGATAGCAACTGGATAACATGAAGGTACACTTTGTCGTGCTCGGAGATTATTACCTCTCTAATATATACAAAAAGTTTGGGTGCCATGGATTGTATTCCATCTTTGATGTTTTTTAATATATCGGGAGGTACTTTGGTCTCTACCTAAAATTGTAGGAAAACATAAATTGCATCTTGCCTTGATTAATATTCAGATTGATTTCAAGGAATATATAAGACGGACTCCGACTAGCAAGAAGTGTCAAATAGATACGGATGTTAAGATTGGTACAGTAATTTGGAAGCATGAAAAATCACCACGGAAATATAAAACATATCATCGTAATCAACATCTTTTCACCAATGATTTGCAGATATTTTGTTGATGTGCAACTTTCCGCTGAAATAACAAATTAGTACAGTCTTTCACTGTCAGAAAGCATCATTACAATAGCATACACTATTCTGCGTTCCTCATCGTTTCAAATTTATACATTAATGAATGTTATCATATAGCTTCTCTAAGTTTGATCTCAAGGTACGTTGTAGCTTTCCCTTCCAAATACATTTCAGCACTAATTTATAAAATCGTGGCTAAGGCATATTACCCAGTAGCATGCCTAAATTTGGAACAAGAAACACACCCAAGGTTAATCCTGAAAGCCCATTTAAACTCTCATGCTGAGTAAAAGGTTTTCATTGATACTGTTCATTAGAATTTAGACCTCTTTACCCCATTGATATGATACTAAACTAATTTTTTGTATGTACTGCATGTAGATTTAATCTACCATTATGAAACATATCTGCCTCAAAAGTTTCTCGGTTTGTATTGATTTTGAAAACATGAAGTCCAGAAACTAATGGTTTGTTTTACTTTAAACACAATCTAATGTGATTAATTATGTCATGTACAGAAGAAAGTTATTTTATGTGACCATGACTCTTTCTCATAACATAATGCAAAATATTATGCACAATCGTAAATATGTTTAAACATTTATCAGCAATTCCCATGTAAAACATAATTACGTTTGTTAGGGATCGAACGCAAGAAGAACTTGAAAACATTTATCCTTAAGCCATTTCTCTTTGACATCATAGAAGCAGTTTGAATCGTTTGTAAGAAAACTATATACTTTTTGACATTATAGCTGTAATGGTGCGAAATTTTGTAGAATATTTCACAGTGCATTCTTTCGTGGTCAGCATGACACGTAACAATTAGATTAATGCATTGGCTAGGCTCGCTACAGCTTGGCAACTTGTAATAATTAACCTCCCCTGTTTGGTAGCATGACTGGAATTTAATTAGGACTCCATCGGTTAACGGTTAGAGACAGAGAAGAATCCCATGTTAGCGCAGGGTCATTGGCGGTAAATCTCAAGAGATTGGGACCAACCAGGGGAAAGTTTAGGAAGTGTGGATCATTTGAAACAGGTATCATAAATTGATATTTTCCAGAAGAGTTATGAATAAAGACGGTCTAGAGAGGACTTTGATGCGAGTGATAAAAATTTAGAGGTTAAAGATGTAATTCTGATTGGTTAAGCTAAACGAGTTGGGGGAGTGTGTTCCCATACGGAATTCAATGTTTTAAAATAATCTCCATCGCGATATTAGTCAGTCCGAGTTGTTCTACCGGATGGGGAATCTGTCTCCGAGATTAGCAGAAAGTACTCTTCTTGTTAAATAAATCGTCCTAGGGACAAGGGGGTCTGGAAATTTAGGAGACCCGGAGCCAGAGAAGAGAGAAGGAATTCTCTGATGATAATCGAGCGAGGGCTCGGGAAGGCACAAAGGTACTTTCTCAGTTGCATACAATATATGGTCATTGATGAAAATTTGTAACTAATTGTTGAATTTATTCATTTTAAAGTCATACTTCAATTTTTCATTGATTTCAGAAGTTGACTGCTAGCATGCATTTGTCTCCAACCTAATATGACTCATGTATTATGTGAATGAGTTCCGATTTAGTTGTATTGTATGCAATAGGAATCAAGTATTATAAAGATTTCATGCTTTATATGATTTTTTCTATGTCGGGAAATATTTGTCAATAGATAGCTAATTAGCAAAATAACGTAGTGAGCACAGGTGTGAAGTCCATCAATTCGTGTGTAATTAAGTTGTGAATTCTCCTCAACCGAGAATCAAGGAGTGTGCAATTGGCATAATACAGCAGGTAATTTCAAGCCACAACATGGTGTGGTTGGTTTATCTAAAGCTGTCTAAAGATGGCATGGTCTCAGTAGGAATGAGAGAGCAGCTAGAAAGGTGTAAATTGACGTTAATAGGGTTGTAAGTGTATATTAGGGTGCAATATGCCCATAACTGGATTTGTTGAATTTTGATAGACGATGTAATGCAAGAAAGAGTGGGAATATTGTTTGATCCCAGGAGAGGAAACATTACACGCATTTAGATTGAGCACTATATTTTTATTTCTAGGAAATAATTCCATACCTGGCTTCACAGTGGAAAGAGAGTGCAGTACACAACCAAGAAGGTTAGTGACCCGAAGAGACTAAAGAGAGAGAGAGAGAGAGAGAGAGAGAGAGAGAGAGAGAGAGAGAGAGAGAGAGAGAGAGAGAGAGAGAGAGAGAGAGAGAGAGAGAGAAGGAAAAATAAGAGATACAGTAACGCCGACATATCATCATCAGTGATTTGGGAAAGACTGGAAACTGCATGTGATGCCGACATTCTGTCAATCTGAGTTCGGACAGTCACTCGATCATATGATGAAATTTGTTCCATAAGTATAACAGAACGTCTAATTGAGATCTCATAAATTTTGCAACTCTATTTCTGAGAGAAAGCGAATCATTCAATTGTCATATTCGATTTCATTTTGTTTATGTAATTGATTAAATTGTTATATTTTACATATGGGGGCCCCGAGTGGCCTCGTGGTCTAAACCGCTTATCCGTTACGGATCACTGCCATCTCATCTCTGTCTGATTGGGTTCGAGTCTCGGATTCGGCTCATGTGGTTATGTGAGAAAGCTTGCCAGTCGCTTCTCGTGGGTCGGTGGTTCTTTCCGGGGTTTACCCCGGTTCTTCATCCACCATTTATACTGGCCGCCATGTATAGCCTATCTTGTGCTGAAAAATGGCGTTCAACCGTACAACAACAACAACAACAATATTTTACATATGGGGATCATGTTATTCTGTTATATATCTCTGCTGCTATCTCACTTATTCTATCCATTAATTTCATATTTTATATTATTAATTAATCGATCTTGGCAATAACACCGTGGCCGATCATCTACTAGACAAAGATAGCTAAAATCCATAAGGAATGGGGAAGATCGCACATTACCTCCACTCTCTGAGAATAGTCGAGACAGAAAACTACCAGTAAAGTTAAATCTAAAGAGAAGATTTCAGTGGATCGAAGAAGACTCAGGAGGCAGAGAAGGATACTACAGGGAGAAAAGGTGAGCCGGTGTGTTACGGCTGCAACAGACCAGGTTAATTCGGTAACTACGAATACTGTTAAGGAACAGGAACCAGTGGAGTTGACTAACACAGCGGTAGCTACACAGTAAATAGCGAGAGGGCAACCGTACTGTTTGATACTGGTTGTAGTTATCCGGCCTTGGTAGATAGTAGGTATGTCAAGCCTGGAGATTATACAGGCGAGACGGTTGAAGTCCAGTTTGCTAACCGGACGAAAGATTCGCTCCCGGTTGTTAACATAGACCTTGATTCGCCGTATGTAAAGGGGCGAATTCAAGCAGCGTGTTTGTCGGGACTGTCTCATGACATGATATTAAGGTGTAGGTATGTGTTGCCACAGCCTAAACCTATAACGTGTACACCTGTACATGTGGGGTCCTTTGATACGAGGGCTATGAAGCGAAGGTCAAGGTCAAAGCCGCTAAGACCCACGACTTCGCCCATAGACAGTTTGCTACTTGGCGAGTTGAGGAAACTTCAGGAGGAAGATTTGTCTCTCAACAAGGTACGCAGGTACGCAAAAGAGGGGTCCATACGGAATTGCCAGATGGCGAGGTAAGGTTCGCGACGAAACGCGGTATTTTGTATCGGTACGCTAGGAAAGGGACCGATACGTATAAGTTGTTGCGCCTATAGCGAAACGAGCAGAAGTGCTTAGGCTGGCAAATGAGGGTCTACTTGGAAGCCACATGGGCGTGGCGAAGACCAGAGAGAGGTTGGTGAGGGAATTCTACTGGCCAGGTGTATACGGGGATGTTCGGAGGTTCTGTTTGTCGTGTGACAAGTGTCAGCGGGTGGCACCTAAGACTTCCCATTACCCAGTGCCACTAGAAACCACGCCACTGATTGACGAACCTTTCTTGAGGGTGGCGATGGGCCTAGTAGGTCCGATAAAGGCAGCGGCAGAAAGCGGTAATCGTTATATACTAACGATAGTAGATTACGCCACCCGGTACCCGTAGGCCGTGGCCTTGAAAACCATTGACTCAGTCACAGTGGCTGAGGCCTTGTTAGGAGTTTCGTCAAGAGATGGTGTCCCGGACTAGATACTGACTGACCAGGGGACGCAGTTTGTGAGCCAGGTGATGGAAGAGGTTAATAGGTTACTGTCCTTTAGACACCTGACAATGACCCCGTATCACCCGCAGTGCAATGGTTTTGTGGAGCGTTTCAATGGGACTTTGAAACAGGCTCTGAAGAAGCTCTGTGAAGGTCGACCCAGGGACTGTGATCGATACCTTCCGGCGAAACTGTTTGCGTATCGAGAAGTGCCACGGGCTAGTTTGGGTTTTTCACCTATTGAATTAGTCTATGGGAGGACAGTCAGGGGACCCATGGCTATATTAAAACAGATATGGACGGATCAGCAAGCATCCGAGGAAGTGCGAACAACATACCAGTATGTTGTTGATCTACGCAACAAGCTAGAAGAGGTTTCTAAATTGGCTCAGGAGAATCTCTGCGACGCAAGGGGACGTCAAGCCAAATTTTACAATAAAAAGACGAAGAAACGTCACTTTGAGGTGGGTGACAAAGTGTTGTTGCTGCCGCTAGAGCACACCAAACTTCAAGTCTCGTGGAGGGGACCATTTGTGGTAACGGAGAAAAAGGGTGGGCAGAACTACCGTATCCGGGTAGGAGATAAGGAGAAGCTGTACCACGTAAATCTCTTGAAACGTTACCGTGAAAGAGACACCCACAGAGTTTGTGGTTGCTACAGTTGTAACTTAAGAACCCGATGACAACGGAGGAGAGGCGAAAGTACTCCCTAGTTTTCCTTTGACGACGGAAGAAACTTACGTCGACGTTGTCCTTGACGGAACGTTAACGTCAGAGCAACGTAAGGAAGTGGAGTCGTTACTCCAAGACTACGCAAGTGTCTTCACAGAACGACCTGGCAAGACGGAGTTGGAGGAGTTCACACTCAAGCTACTGGATGAGAAGCCAGTAAAGCTGAAACCATATCCGTTACCCTATGCGAAGTTGGAAATTGTCCGAAATGAAATTCAAGCTATGATAGACTTGGGAGTCGGTATATGGCTCTCCGGTTGTGTTGGTGCAGAAGAAAGACAGGACACACAGATTTTGCGTCCACTACAGGAAGTTAAACGGGATCACGGAATTCCAGGTAGAACTGCTACCTGATCCTGAGTCCATATTTGCCGGGGCGGCCAAAGCGAAATACTTTTCGAAGATCGATTTGCCTAAGGGGTACTGGCAAATTCCAGTTCGGAAGGAAGACAGAGCAAAACTTGCATTTGCAACTCCAGATGGGACCTACCAGTGGGTGGTTATGCCATTCGGGGTGCAGACCGCGCCGGGTGTCTTCACCCGCATAATGCAAAAATTACTGGAACCGTTAAGGGGGACTGGAGTCTCAAACTTCATGGACGATTTACGTTTAGCGACAGCGACTTGGGACGATCATATCATCTTACTGAAAACGTTTTAGAGCGACTTCGACAAACGGGACTGACTGCACGACCATCTAAGTGCCATATAGGGTTTAGAAAATTAACCTACCTAGGTCATACCCTCAGCGAAGACACGTTAACACAAGATAGTTCAAAGGTCGACCAACTTAGGAACGCAGTACAACCGACCACTAAGACGGAAGTTCAATCTTTCTTGGGACTAGCAGGGTATTATCGTCGCTATGTTGCTAGTTTCAGCTCTATTGCAAGCCCATTGACTGACTTGACTAGGAAAAAGGCTCCGACGAAAGTTATATGGACAGACGCCTGTGAACGTGCATTTCAGACGTTAAAGGACAGACTGACGTCAGACGCAGTAGTGAAATAGCCTGATGTGACACGTGATTTTGTCTTACGTACTGACGCTTGTGATAGAGGTTTAAGGGCAGAACTATTACAAGAGCATGACGGAAATTTATTCTCAGTTGCCTACAGTAGCAGGAAATTGTTGACCACAGAACGCAATTATTCAGTCTCTGAGAAAGAATGCTTGGCAATTATCTTTGGGATAACTAAATTCCAACGTTACCTGTATGGACGAAAATTTATTTTAGAAACTGACCACCAACCACTCGTATATTTAGCTCAAGCTAAGTTGACCAATGGACGATTAATGAGATGGTCATTATTTCTACAATAGTACCAAGTCCAGGTACGGTATATTAAAGGCAAGGAGAATGTAGGGGCTTACTGCTTAAGTAGATTAGGGACGTCAGAGATGAAGGATTCAACTGAGGACGTGTAAGCGTATAAGATTAAAACTCTCGGTTTGATATGCGTATCGCAACACCTTTAATCAGTCGACACTATTTTCTGTAAGAGAAAAAACAAAGATGGAAGACTTCGAGTTGAATTAGAAGGTATTCACTCGTAATTAGGATCCAAGGGATTGGATGTCTGGGAAAACCTACGAACACAATTCTAGCGGTAAAGCTTGAAGACACAAGGTATTTTGCGTCAATCTCACGTAAATCAGTGATATCACTATGACGATTTGTTTGATTTATTTCATGAATTTATTTGTAAATTCATAGGCTTAATTTTCTTGATATAAATACAGCTGTGTTGAGTTAATCTATCTGAATTTGTAGAATGATTTTTCTTTATATAAGTTTCATGAATCGTGTGAATGTATAGTCTTGATTGTTAGAAGTAAATATGTATCTAGAATTTCACGCCTTACTTTAGTTGGTATGAGTTACGAGAATCCGTGTAAATTCTCCGATTTAGATAATGTCACATATGATAAAGACCTGAGTGCGTATTGACTGGAATTAACGTTGTTAAACTATGTGAAATTAATGTTTTTAAACCATGTAGTGAGGTTTCATATATGCTATAGACTTGAATGCGTGTATTCGCTATAAATACTGTAGTTGTGTAATGTAAGGAATTTCATTCATTCACTTGTGTAATTAAGTCGAGGCCAGAACTGATGTCTCGGGGTGATGTAATGTAAGCCAATAATTGAAATAGCCATTAGGAAGTACATTAATTTTAGGGAACTAGGTTTGTTTATTGTCGGCAGTGTTTAGTTAGACCAGATGGCCGGTGGTATCTGTTTGAATTATGATAGGATTTATCTGACATTAACAAGAGAGAGTTATGATCTCTTCTCAGTAGGGGGTACCTAAGGACTACTTAGGTTGCCGTTTGTTTACTTTTGGAAGGTGAGATAGTCCCACCGACGTTCTACGTGAGGTATCACGAATTTGCAAACCCAAAGTGACCACACAAAGTTGGAGGATCGAAGGCAGCGATACACCTGAGAATTTGGAAAAAGTGGAAAAGACCCAGATTTACAGGCACAAGGAAGTCAAAAGAACAGTCGCCGTGATTTGGACTGACGCAGAACCATCAGGTTATGAATCTGTACAAAGCAGTGATTTCGATCTTTCACTCGATTTGATGATGAATTATTTCTATTGTTTAACAGATCGGCTATTTGTAAAAGCATATTTGTGGTTTGAAATTCGTTGAATAATTTAAATAAAAAAGAAGTGTATCTTTCTAATGTAATGCATTATCACAATTGTTCATGAATTTTATCGTTTATGAATTTTTGATTAAATTTTATGGTTTGTACATGTACGGGGGGCTCGTGTCTTTCTGTTCTATATACCTGCTCAGATCTTTATCTATTCCACCTGTAAACTTCACACTTTCTATTGATATTTACTCGCTCTAGGCAAATTACACCGTCGGCGATCACCCTCTAGATAACGATAACCAAACCCATACAACCCACCCCAACAAAGCTGGGGGAGTTAGTAACATACTGGATGAAAAGGTTAAAAGTTAAAACGTGTCACACCGACACAGACAAGCAGAAAATTTCAATAAAGCAAAGAAAATAATTATTCACCTTAAGGTTCCTACACATGTTTCTGCAATGTTTTCAGATTTTCTCTATGGTTTATAATTCTATCATGTCTTAGTCATGATGGAGTTTTGAATTTGTCACTGACATCAATAAAACTAGGTTTCATAAAGTGACTGGAAACTTACAGATGGTGTAACAAAGGCTTGCTCTATTGTTTTCAACTTTGAGGAGGATAAATCGCCGCATACTGAATGAATTTCATAAAAAGTAGAAAATAATCTACTTTGGTACACAAACTGAATAAATTTCCTGAAAAGTAGAAAATAATCTACTTTAATAGACATACTGAATGCATTTCCTGAAAAGTAGAAAATAATCTACTTTGGTACATTTATCCCAGTTAATTTTCATTAATAGTCTATCAAACATATATCAATTTTTGTGTGTCTTCATTTTTGTTCATCCAATCATGTTAATGGGGATAATATATGCAGTGCATATATATATATATATATATATATATATATATATATATATATATATATATATATATATATATATATATATATATACGTACCTTAGGTACTATAAAAACTGGAAAATAAGTGGCTTATATTATTTACATTATTCATTCGTGTCTTTTTTAGACATAGTTTCTCTGATGGCTAAGTTTTGAGATGGAATATTTTCGTGTACTAAATTCATGATGAAAATGAGAAAATATATTGTGTGTATCAAAGGACGTTAATTTATCAATGCATCATATTAATTCTCTTTTAATTTATACATAATTTTATCATTAGATTTTGTCATAAAAGTTTTGTTTCACTATTGGTGTCGTCGTCAACGTCTGAGATATACAAAATTTGCTCATGTTTTCAAGTCGTGAAGTATATCATAGAAGGTAAAAAAAAGGGCTAAAAATTATGTAGCACAATATGAGTAGCAGCAGGTTTAGAGTCACCTTCTTACAATCCGAAAACATGTGGGAGGTACTATTTTTTAATGAATCAGGAATATCGTTTGACTAAATTCAAAGCATTTTCGAGAAACTCTGTCGAGAACTGTTCATAATCATGCAGCGTGTATTTCATTGTAAATATGAAGACAAATACTAACTATTTGACTAATAAAATGTTGAGGATGAATTTATATAAAAAGTCGAGCAAGTTCGTGTAATACTGGTTACTCCCTCTCAAAAGCTATTGGAATACATTTCAAAAGAACAATGCACATGTGACACTTTTCTTCAAATAATCCAGCAAAGAGTTCATATTTTTATTCTATAGTATTGATTCAAAAGGCTACGTACTAGTTTATGGAAGGAACGAACAAAAGACTTAAGCACGGCAGAACTTTCCATGATCGTCTTGACCAAGTCTAAATTATTTCGAATAGTAGTTTGGCAGCTAGCTGCAAACATGTCTCCATGAGATGACAGGTGTGCATCTTCTGTTCAAGCTATTATGCACACTCTTGTTAGAGACATGTTTTACATTTTCGATTGACTCTTAGCAGTACAAAATCCAGAAGGTAAGATATAATTTTCGTGTCGTTTTTGTCACCCATATGTTTCTCTAGTTCAACAAAGGCATCTTTCCAGTCATTGTCCTACAGTTGAGAAAACTGCTTCGAGAGTTTTGTGGGTAGATTTGGGTCACTCATGTCCGCAATGTTTGGATTGTTGTGGTTGTTCGATGCCGTAGAACTCGATCTGGAGAACCAATGTATATAATGTTGATGCTTCCCCAAGTGACTAACTAAGTGTGACTCTGCTCAATGTATGTTAAGAGTATTAACCATTTTGTTTGACAGAAGACACGTCTAACACTAAAGACAAAAATGTCTTCCTGTGGAGGTCATAAAGACTGAATATAAATGGATAAGTATTTATACCTGATATTTGCATAACATTTATAATATACAGGAAGGTCCTAACAATGATAATTACTGCTTGGAGATGATGTATTAGTGTTCAAAGCACTTAATTATAATTCTTAGCACGTTAGAATTGCGCTAAGGCGTCGCTAATATCTAATACATAAAAACATATATGTTTTGGCTATGAAGTTTGCATGTGGGCAAGTTTTATACCTTAGACGGGCATCTTCTTTGGCCTTCCTCCGTTTTCGAGCTGGTTAGTCAACTGGTTATTCTTGGCTTCAACCTTGTGCAAGAAGGAGATAACATGATCGTTACGAATCTTAAAATTATAAATATAAGTTCATTCCTAATGTCAATAAATAAATAAATAAATTATCTATATATATATATATATATATATATATATATATATATATATATATATATATATATATATAAAGAATACAAATCATATGGCGAATAACAGTCCTTTCAAGTATACTGGATCCAGCAAGGGATCACATGTGTCAGGGATTGATTAAGATAAATGCAATAAACTGACAACGAACAGTGCAAAACTAGTATCTAACTAGCCTGAGCGCTTTCGACTCTTAATGATCCTTTTTCAAAGGCAAATACAAAACATAGACAAGACAAACAAATAAAACACAAAACCGTTGTGTTTGCAAAACTTTACATGACTGGTTCTACAGGAATTAATCCTTTAAATTTATTATGTTTCAACTAGTTTATTTCAACTTGTTGCGAATACTGGAAAATATTTTTATTGACCTAGAAATCGATGAGCAATAACGACAGCTGTTGTTTTATGTAAATTTATGTAAGCGCAAATATTTGCTACATTTGGATAAAGCAGGTTTCAGTTTGTAAACGTATTAACGTCTTTCCTATTTCTCTTCAAATAAAACAAAATGATGCTATCTTAAGTTAATTATTTATGAGTTACAAAAGATTACCCATTACAATAAGATAACAGTCTGGGACAACAAACGGTATCGTTAATGTTAATCTGCCTGGTTTGCTGTGACAAAGCTTATCATCTTCAAATCTTCCTTCGTTAGGAAAAGTACAAGATTCATTTTCTATGTATTTACATTATATTCATTTTTTGCAATGCGATTCAGCCGTATTTAACATGCGATGTTGATTTTCTATACTGCCAAAGAAAATTCAGGCATATTTAAAATCAATTGTAGATTTTCTAATCTCTCAGAGAAGATTGCAAGTACCATCTTTATACATATAGGTAATGAGAAATAGGTTTGACAAAGATCAATCATAAGGTAAGCAATCCCCTTTCATTTCAAAGACAAACGATTCAAACATCAAAGGTGGCAAAGCATGTTCCTGTCAAACTCCAACAATATTCATTGAATCCTAAGAAGGATTAAAATTAAACTTCAAACTTTTGTATATTCTGTACCTACGTATACTCACTCTTAATAATGTTCCCCTCACCTTAAACTTTTAATACTTTAGACTTCAGAAAGACAATTCAACTTTTTCAAATGCCTCAGTGTAATCTACAGAACAACATTTTTTATTTTGATTTCTGATTGTTACTTCAAAGTCGTTGTAATCAGAATATATATTAAAAAGATTTCATCCATTCTATTGAATCAATTACGAAATCCAAATTGCACATCGATTATTACAATTTTCTCAATGTACTAATTCACTAATGTTTTATTCAGAACAGAAGCAAACAACTTAGCAATTTTGGAAATCAAAGTAATGCCACCTTAAATATTCACTTCATTTGGGCCTGCTTTCATATAAATGAGTACTGCAATACTTGACATCAGAACCGAGAGAATTTTTCATAATGTAGCTTGTTAAAAATATCACAACCAGAATGGAGATATACAATATGTCACTCCTACTAAGAAGAAACTAATAAAATACAGCATCCACCTTGGACTTTGTTCCATCAAGTGCGTGGAAAATTTCTTGATGTACGAGTTTATTTTTGAATTCCTGTGTGTAAATCTCCCTATCATATATTGCGATCAACACCCGCAAGTATAGAATTTGTAGAAATTCAAGAATGAGTACATTCTGAAAATCAACAGCATTGAATTTGGATTGTAACGCGTTTCTTGCTCCAAATAATACTAGAAATTTGTATCATTGCTCCTCTTCGTAAATTATACCATATCCCTACTGAGTCTTGTTGATACTTTCTAATTTCTATTTTGACTATTTGTATTTCTTTCCAGCTATTTTTATTTCGTTCCGGCTGGATGTATTCCTTTGTACCTAAGTAAAATCCCTGCCATTAATGTTCTATATAGAAAGTGAACTTAAGTTGCTATATATAGCTTTATTTTTTCATTATGTGTCCCTACAAGGATCATTTCGTCAAGATTTATCGTTAGACCTGCTTATATTATTATGAAGTTTAATGTCCATGGTAGATTTCTGAACATAGCAAACATCACTGATGTATTAATTGTAACACAAATTGTTTTCCTCTTAACAGCGCTTGTCATGAACTCCCCTCCCACTTTGTTGGGGTGGGTGTCATGGGTTTGGTTATCGTTATCTAGAGGTGATCGCCGACGGTGTAATTTCCCCTGAGCGAGTAAATATCAATAGAAATTGTGAAATTTACAGGTGGAGTAGATAAAGATCTGAGCAAGTATATAGAACAAAAAGACACGAGCCCCCGTACATGTACAAACCATAAAATTTAATCAAAAATTCATAGACAATAAAATTCATAAACAATGGCGATAATGCATTACATTAGAAAGATACACTTATTTGATTCAAATTTTTCAAACAAATTTCAAAACTACAAATATGCTTTTATAAATAGCCGATCTGTTAAGCGATAGAATTAAATCATTATCAATCGAGTGAAGATCGAAACGCTGCTTTGTACAGATTCATAACCTGATAGTTTTTGCCTCAATCCAAATCTCGGCGACTGTTCCTTTGGTTTCCTTGTGCCTGTAAGTCTGGGTCCTTCCACTTTCCCTTTTTCCAAATTCTTAGGTGTATTGCTTGCCTTTAGCCTTCCAACTTATGTGGTCACTTTGGCTTGCAAGTTCGTGATTCGTCACGTAGATCCTGGTGGGACAAATCTCACCTTGCAAAAGTAAACAAACGACACCCTAAGTGTTCTGCTGTATACCCCTCCTGAGAAGAGCTCCTAATCTTTTCTTGTTACTGTCAGATAAATTCTATCCTAATTCAAACAGATCCTACGGCCATCTGGTCTTACCTAAACAATGCGGACCGTACAAACCTAGCTCCCTAAGGTTAATGTACTTCCAATGGCTATTTCAATTACTGGCTTACATTACACAAGTGACTGAATGAAATTCCTTACATGTCACAACCATGGGATACACATTCAAGTCTCTAGCCTATATAAAACCACACTAAATGGTGTACAAACATTAATTTCACATGGTTCAACAACGTTAATTCCAGTCAATATGCATTCAAGTCTTTATCATATATGACAATATCTAAATCGGAGAATTTACACGAATTCTCGTACTCATATCAACTAAAGTAAGGCATGAAATTCTAGATACATATTTACCTATAACAACTGAGACTAAACAATCGAACGATTCATCAAACATGTATAAAGAATATACCTGTACGGATTCATATCGATGAACTCGCACAACTGTAATCATATCAAGAAAATTAAGCCTACGAATTTACAAATAAATTCCTGCAAATAAATCAAACAAATCATCACACAATTGTAATCATATCAAGAGAATGGATCTACGAATATAAGCAAATAAATCAACAAATCGTGATATCAAAGAATTTTCATGAGACGGATGCAAAATACCTTGTGGCTTCAAGCTTTACCCCTAGAATTGTTCCGTAGATTTATTTCCAGACATCTAATCTCTTGGATGATAATTACGGGCGAATATCTTCTACATCAGCCCGGAGTCTTCCTTCAAAATTTCTCTCCTAGAAAAAGTGTAGACTGATTTAAAAGTATTGCAATACGCCTTTTAAACTGATAGTTTCCGAGAGGAAATTACGCCCCCTTTTCACAGCGTAAGCAACCTGAATTAAATACATCCCCTGCTCCAATTTTGCGCCAAAAATTGTAGTCCGTCTGCCAAACTGGATTACAAAATACTTATCGCTGGGAAGTTTCAGAATTGACAGTTTCCGATACAGATCGGAGGTTAACCCTATCCCTCTGCAGTTAAATAAGCAAAGTTTCAATTACGAACCACGGCTCGCATGACAGTGACATTACCAATCAGTGCGTTACGGCGATTTAAACTCGTGCCAGTCCCCATAAATTTAATTAATCCTTCACCTATCCAACTTAATGTTTTTTTTCATAGATTGACAGGAATTTGGCCCTTTACAACGCTATCCTGATACCTCTGTCATAAGCTTTAGCTCTCAAATTATCTATACTAACCAACACGCATTCTTTATAAAATCGGAGTAATCGTAGTCCCACTTTGCAATCGTTAAGCAAAAGTTGATATAATTTCCTGGTTATCCCTCAGATTTAATCTAGTAAGTAATACAATCCCTTAACAACAAAGTGGGGTCATGGACCGAGGAGACAGTCAAATCGCCGATCTCGAGTGAATCGCTCTGACTGAAGAAATGAACTAGTAAATGCAGAATAAACCACACTAAAGCAATTACTCCTTGTAAATGTGTAGCTCCCAAAGTTGTCACCTCTTTAACATCCAGTTGACAATGTTAACTATCAGCAACAAAAGTTGTGTTACTGGCCTTGTCACAGAATGCATCTGGAATCTTCACAATGATGTCTTGAGAGACTTACCTTGTTCAGACCATCGTTTGCAGTATGATAAGATTTAACTCATGTTCAGCAATTTAAATGATGTAACGGGAAGCAATACCATTATCCAAATCAGAGAGTATATGAAAGTAAACAACGTATAAACATACACTATTCTGTGACGGTATTCAAGTATGACAAATGCATATAGCAAATCCATTGCTCAAAACATTTAAATCAACACTGTCCAAACTATCAATTTGTCTTCTATTATATGTTCATTTGTAAAAGATACGTATAGCTTCAACTCGTCTCTAAAGAATTTCAAAATGTTGTATGTCTTTTTTGGACCTCATGTTCATTGATAGAGGCGGGAAAGAGGGACATTCAAAGCCATTTAATGACAATATATGGTCATTAGTTATCCAGAACGCATTACTGTCCTTCTATCAGTCTAGACTCCCTTATACAATGTTCAGAAAGGCAAAAAGATGAATTCCTGATTGTTCCTTTGGGTATCTGGACAGAATATTGCAAGGAGTTCCACTCTGATTTGATTCCTTCTCGTGCAGATTTGAAACATTAAGTCTGGAAAGATTGTACCATTATCACAGTATTTTCAGTCATACCAATATACAAAAATCATTTTGTACCACTGCCCTTCTTTTTAAGTCAGTAAGTTCAGCTTCTGGCTGATCGTTATCGGTGAATAGTAATTCCTAACGTTTTTTGTGATTGATCTAAATTAACCTTAAGAGATCAGAATTTTTAGGATAAAGATGATAAAGGATTGTAACGTGCTCACTCTGCATGGTGAAACTAAAGGTATTGGGAAACATGAATTGTATGATAGTAGCTTTACAAAAGTGTGAGCTAAAGGCTCGAATGTTCTTCATTGAGCCATGTTAATACCCAGGACAGATTCCATTAAGGAAACAGAGTGAAGGATTTTGGTCAATTGAGATCAAAACTGGCTAAAAAAAACAATAGATCTTTACCATGCCCGGTATCACGTTTACCATGATGCTGGAATGTGTCTGATATCATGGAAAGGTAGCCTGTTGATAGTAATTGGGGTCAATTGTTTCTCCTCGAAGAGCGAGAGAAACATTTCGGCCATCTGAGGGACTAAGTCACTTACATGGATGATATTGTTGATATGGCAACAGTCCCTGAAAGCACGCCACTTTCTGTTGTAAGCCTTCAGAGTGGAGGCCCTTCTTACTCTCTGGATTCTCAGAACAATCGAAGGTTTAAACTGTTTGTCTCGCAAGGCTATCCGGACATATTGAACATCTGTGACCGTGGTTGCTTGAGAAGATTCGGGTTGATCGGAATCTTCCTGGGCAAATCGATCTCTACATCGAGTAAATCGGTAACTCGGGGCATGTCCCATCTCAGAGGGACTATCACAATCATCTTGCATTTCTGACCCGGTAACTTCTAGATTATTTTTGGTACCAAAACAGTGTGAAGTTAGGCAAATGCCCACAACCCCTCCCAACTGATTGGAAGAGTGTCCAAGAGCGGTGGGAAGGGTAGGTCAACGTCTAAAGTTAGGAGGCTTGAAGGCGCAGAAACTTGGTTTCTTGCCACCTCTGTATGGTTGCCTTCTGGCTTGGTTAGACGGTTGTTTCCAAGCGTGTTTATTACTAGATTTCTCCGCAAGTCGTAAAATTGCTAATGAAGCCAAATCTAATATTGAAGATGTAGCGACTACTTTCCGTCTAGCTTTAGACGTGGCATGGAACACATTTTGGTCCACTTTTTAAAACAGTGGAGCGGACATGTGAACTGATTTGTGTCAAAGGCTGGGAGGTCAGTACAAAAGGCATCTGATAGAGTTTTGTACCAGCGAGATGAGAACGTTGCTAGTACTTGACTTTCTGAAAAGAAAGAAAGCCTTAGAATTCTCCAAATCACCAATTCTACTCGACAGCTAGTCATTGATCTCCTTAATTTTAGCCAAACGGGGAAGAAGCCGAAAGGACGGCATCACTTCCTCCTCGTCGAAATATACTGATGCTTTAACGTTTCAGTCTTGAGTAGCGGTAGGAGGTGAAGTTACCAAAACCCTATATATTTCCTTGTCTGCGGCCTTGAATCTAAATTCAGTCCATTCCTTGATTGGATATGGGTACCGTTGATTTGTAGGAGCGTCATCACGCTCGCTGTGTGTCGAATCCCGATCTGGTTACACTTGCAGCTCTTGGTACGTCATACCAGGCTGCATCGAAGACTCATTTCCGTCTTCTTTGAAAATGTCAATAACTCTCCCATGTGGATAAGTTGGTTTGCTTGGTGTATGGTTGGCCTGGATGCTCCCAGTATAGAAGACGGTCCCTCTGTCACAAGTACTGCCTGCTCCATGGGCTTGGCTGAATGGACAGATTTCTCAATGAAACCTCAGTGACAGTAAGGGTTTGTTGCTAATGGTACGGATAAGCAGACGGATCTGTCATTAAGATCCCCGTAAATCCTAGTTCGCCGGAAAAAGTATAAAAAAGTAACCATGCTGGGATGATAGGACGGCCAGTGACGGCAAAGCTGCATTATGAAGTGGATCCAAAGGACCCAGTACAAACCCCATGCGTCCGGCCTTACAGGCCCGAGCGCGATGCTCAGACAACTTAAACCCACTTGGCAGCCTAAAATTGTGGAGACACTCCTCCAGTGAGTCGTAAACAGGAGTAGAGGCGAGCGAGGGAAATAAAAGGTAATATTTAGCCTGATGTCAGTAATTGTGTCGTCGTTTCCTGTACCAGATGAAGCATCTGTTCAAAGGCAGATGGTTGTACTATCTCAATATTATTCTCCTCCACTATCGCTGATTTTACTGTGTCTGACTTTTGCAAGCGATGAACTTTAGGCTGGGGTGGGGGGAACCCCAGCATCCCCCACAAGACTCGCAATGAAGGTTTACTTTAGATGTATACTAATAATGTCAACGTTATCTTTCTTCGACTTACTCCATCTTTCCTTTCCTTTTGATGCCTTCTGGACTACTGTAGCCCAAACTTCCTTGGTCCACATATTACACACTCTGCATGGTATAGACGTTGCACAGTTAGTACATACGATACAAGAGTTATGGTTGTCTTCCTTTGCTTTGAACGTTTGCGTTTAATACATGTTGTTGACATTTCTACTGAAACGACGCAAGAAGAGAAAACAAAGCATCAATTAACAATTCAGCATGTTACTAACTCGCTAAAACCACCCCCGTTACCAACGGAGCAAGAGAAAATAGTGACGCGCAAACTCATAACATGAGTTCAACGATAGCGTGGTAAAACATGGTCTTAACTAGACGAAGTCCGTAAAGGTGACGATGTCACCAAAATTTGGAAAAAAGTTTTAAAATAATATATACAGCCTATAGAAAAATGATTGTCCAACACAATAAAGCCAAATGTAAAGTTGGATGGTCCAATTTGAACACTAAGATGGCTTGGATAGTAGGGGGTATAATGTGCGTGTTATCAGTATAGCAGCGAAGCTTAAAAACTACCGACACCTGGCGGTGGTAAAGGGAGGTAATGGGCAAGAGTTATTGCCCTTTGTTAATGAGATAGACAGACAAAGATCATTTTTGTCTTTTAGTAGTGCTGGATTCACGAGGTAGCAGGGTCTATATCCCTAACATTAATGTGATTAGGGAACGTATTTGAAGCAGAACTTTGGGCTACATATTATTTTCGAGGCTGGAAAACATCTCATCAGTTTGCATTTTGTTCAAATATGATATCAAGAATGTTATCCGGTTTCGCAAAGATAGAAACTGCCACTGAAATAAACCCAGTTGTAGCTGAAGGGACGCTTCTGTTGTCAATATTCAGTATCGTGGCAGCAAAACACATTCTCGACAATACAGAACATGGACTTTTCTATCCACTGATCCATCAGGGGACAGAAAAGACTCTTCAATGCTCACCTTTATCTGTCACAACCATTACCATTGCTTGACTTATGACCGATTCCACACAAATGGGCTAATGAGGTTCTACTTGGTTTTATTAATCAACCATATATATTGACAATCACGAATAAAAAGAATCTTTAAGATTACTTTCAAGCAAAGTATTTTACTAGGATATTTTGGTCCGAAAACGAACGCATTTATTCCTTACAATAGCGCATGCTTCTTTGACATTACCCAAACCCTATCCTACCATTTCACTTTGCTTCTATAACCACCTACCTACCTACCTATCTATTCATCTATTCATTACCCTACCCTATCCTGACCTACGCTACCATACCTGACTACCTATATAAAACCTGTATGTATATCTATGTTAATCATTATGTGTGTGGTGTAAATAGTATTTGACACTTTTAGATCTTTATTCATGATATTAGAATTTCTGTTTTGACATTTAGTTGCTAAAAACACACACATGTTGAATTATTGAGGTCTCTGCCAGTCGCAGGAGGGAGGAGTAAGCCGTGATGGTTTGGTGGTTGTTAGGTTTTTAAAAAATCGACATGTTAACCTGAACATGAAAAATACTGTGTTATCTAATATGTGGATACAGACCACACCCAAACTAAAAGGAATCAAACACGAAGAGCTCCAAATAGTCTACATTTATGACTAGCTTCGTGATCATCTCCCCTTATATGTTCCTCTAGATAAGCTACAGTACATTGTTTTGGGCACCAGACAATGTAACTGTCAGAAATTATATTTACCCATAGGAGATTTCTCTGAGCCTAGAAAAGAGTAAATGGAGCAGTAACAAATAACATTGTCAGACAACAGCTGTTACAGATGATCTCTTGAGGCATGTTATAACAATACATTGAAGTATTGTTACACATTTATTGAGTGAAAGGTAATGTGGTTAGTTTGAAATTATAGTTTGAACGGTTACTAGGACGCAACATCCAAATTGAAATTTATGAGACAAGTATAGACAAATACAGTAAAGTACTTATTTCCTTAAGACTTTCAGGTGCTTCTATGTTTTGTTTAAATATTATATTAAATGAAAAGCATAATGATCCATATTTCAGCAACTAAATTCATTACGTTTCTTTATGCTACTATAATAAATTACAATCTAATAAGTTTATTGTAGTGAACATTACGTAAGGATAATTAGTTCTAATAATTAGTTGACATAATTAGTTCTTATTGAAAATGAATTGGCGAGTCTCTAAGAAGCAAGGATTTTAATCGTCTTTTTGCTTAATTATAATGTCGTATATTGCATCAGCCTCCCTGAGAATCTACATGTTTAAATAAAACACCATTCTTTCAAGTGAGGAAATATAAAAGACAACAAAGAAAAGAGGAAACATATAAAGATGAAAACATGTAGTGTACCTCACCATATTAGAACTGTCTTGTGCAAATATTATCGATTTTAAAATGTGTGTACAATTCATGCTTGAGGGCTATATGCAAAACAGAAATTAATAGGAATGGAGATAAGGAAAAGTACAAATTGATAAGGACAGTTACATTATAACGAGGATTCTATGCATAATGTTACACTTCCGTAGCTAAGTCTAACTAAAATGTTATGGTTTCAGATATTTGATACATCAGATCATACCATGTACTCACTGGGATATTACACGATCAAACAGGAGGCAAACTTTATCCAATGTTTCTGATGCCTTTGTGGAAAGTAAGGTGACATTGTTACACTGTATTTTCTTTTAAGATCATATATCAGTGTAACATCAAAATATTTATCGCAAATCTTTTCTGATAAAAACAAACATGTACAGAATCAGAGATGGATAGAGAGAAAAGTATACAGATAGGAGTGGATGTATTTACTCCATTGCCACATTTGCTTTACACTTTATTTTTATTTCCAGCTGGATATTTTCGTTTTCTGATTTTGTCCAGTTTTCTTTATAGCTTTCGTGAAACGAAAATCATAATATACATTTAAGCAAAAAAGGCAACATTATAAAAAATTAAATTCATTCCAACCCTAATATTGTGAATATTGTCATTTGGACACAATATAGTGAAGGAAAAGAAGTAGAATTTTGAACTTCAGACAAAAATGAAAGGTTTATCACAAATTTTAAGAAGTTGGTTTTCTTTCTCTAACAGTTGAAACCAATCGAGAAAACGTGATCTTTTTTTTTATCACAAATAGGAGAGAATATTAAAGGAATCTGCCATCATGAAATTATGTTTCACTAAAATTGATAAACCTTCAACAAAATTAGGCGGAAAGAAAACAACGGTTCCCACTATTTAACAACAATGAGACACAATGTTAATTTTCCTGATTCTGAAGGTATCCGTTGATAGTAGTAAAAGAAAACAGGATGTTTCGATCACAGTCCCCCTTCCCCCCTCCAAAATGTTTCTATAATGACATATTATTCACCAGCCTGTAGCTCAGGATAAGGTGACAAAATATAACCTCATACACATAGAGAATAATGAAGCTATTATTAGTTGTTTACATAGATTTTAAAAAAAAATTAAAAAATTTCATCAGGTCAAGCAGAAATGAATTCAGTTTTGGAAAAGTTCAAGACCAGCAAAGAATGCTACATTGCAATAAAATGTAAGGAATTAAAAACAAAATTTAAGACTAACAGACAAACAATTAAATTAAATATAAATAACATTTCTAAATCAGTTTTGAATTTCTCTAGTTCCTTTTCAAAGATCTTCCTTATTCATTTTCTTCACTTGTTCCAGACTGAAATTAAAGGTTAATGTCACATATAATAATTAGTATTGAAGGATGGTCAATGGTGTAACTTTGTGGATCAGTCAGTTGAGATTTACAAGAAGCTTACGACATTATTAAGTTTACTCTAGGGATTTGGAGATTATCATTTCAAAGGACTAGGTGATGGGTGTCTCTTGGAGAAACTGTTCTTTTACGAACTTGCATAAAATGTCCGAGGTTAGTTTTTCGATTTTTGTACCGATTTAATGGTGTGAACAGGAAGAACTGAGAACGACAGACCAAATGGTACAAAATACAAGTTCACAAGGTAATGTGTTATATTTTTGTTGGGGTATAAGATACTGAAAAATATAGAGACTATATCTTCTATTTGAATAAATGCAATAAATTATAACAATATGGTGGTCTAAACGTCAGTGGTCAAGTTCACACAGTCATTTGATTCCACGTTAGTAAAGACACGGCAAGATCCTTGTAGGCGTAACAACAAAATTATTTTAGAGTATGCAGCTGGTGTCCCAATAAAGAATACTTCTGGCATTTCCAACTGTACTTATTCGACAAATAAACCCAGAAAAAGACTTACAGTCCCCTGCAGCAAAGGTAGTTACATTCTTGCATACTTTCCACCATGTTACAATATGTTCCCATTTTATTCGTCCATTTATTATTTTGTCACATTGTACACTGTCATTGATGGTTTTGTGCAAATAAACGAATTTAGCTGGTATTTGTTGGCGGTCATTTCTACAAAGCAAAACAAAATTATTCCTGTTGTTTTTGTACATGTTCTGAAACAGTTTTTTTAATATTATAGTTGGAAATAATTTATTCACTTTCACATAGTAAACCAAAGTATAACAGACATTGTTTTATCCCTAATCCTAATTCTAAGCAATTACTGTAGAATGGATGTAGTGGGCATATACACTTAAATTAACATATACATGTATGTTGACATATATACAACATGTTTCAAAGTTGGTTTTAAAAAAATATTCCTTAGATTCTTTAATTAAGTTATCCGCAATAAAATTTACCTAAATTTACATGCGAAACAATCGAGTGTAAACTGTTATATAAACAAATCAGTTGTATAATTTATTTAACACACTGTATGAGATACAGCTTTAAGCGATATTAGAACGAAAATATACAAATATTTTGAGGTGACAATTGTTGCATAGCACTCATCCAGTCATTATTTGTTGCCTAAAGCTTTGCAGTCCATAGACAATAAAAGCTAATACTGCTAGTGCAGCACAAGTTATGTAGTCCATAGATAAACAAACGTAATACCAACAGTGCAGCACAAGCTATATGTTATGTATATCTATATTTTTGTAACTCCTGGTACATGATTGTATTTAATTTTTGTAATTTGTGTTCATGTTTGTAAATTGTATAGAATATCTCTAGTTAGATTGTGCCTACGTCACCTGAGTCTGTTATGAGCGGAAAATAGGATCTGTAAATAGATGCTAATATGTGTTGACAATTACTAATAATAAGACTTAATGACACCTTTAGATTAATTTCTCATGGGCTGATGGGTTTTTGAACTGTTCTAGAAGAATTCATTAATTTCCCATTGGTTGGGCTAGATAACATGAATAGGCCTTTCGAGGCAGTTATTCTTAATGCAACTGGCTTCCTCGAGGCAAAATGAGTAGTAAGTTCCGTCGTGTGGGGTATATTGTAAAATATAGTGGCAATAAAGGTGTATATAAAAAGGGGACTGAGTAATTAGATTCATTCCGATTTTCGAGTCATCCTCATTTCCTGTGTTCCTGATGTAAGTCTGCAGACGTGTTTTATGTTGCACTTAGATATTATTCGAGAGGGAAAACATTTGTTTGGACTGTTCAGCGGAAGTAGAAATTTGGACTACAATATTATTCTGGAACTGTTATGAATTATTCAAAGGAGTTCTGGACGACGCCATCTTGAAATTAATATGGAACTTTTGATTTATTGCGTCTTTCATAGAACTTTTTCAGGATTATATTTTGGATTCACTTCATAATACTGTAAGTTCCTCTCACAATTTCATTTATGACATTGAAAATTAAATTGTTTGATTAGGTTTTACAAAACTTGTTGTTTTTGCTTCTTTCTGTTACTTAGTTTGCTACCACAGAGTCGTAACATATGCAGTCCATAGACAAAACAAAGGTAATACTGACAGTGCCGCACAAGCTATGCAGTCCACAGACAAAACAAAGGTAATACCTACAGTACAGCACAAGCTTTGCAGTCCATGGAAAACACAAATGTGGTGCACAGTGCAACACAAGCAATTCAGTCCTTAGA
This sequence comes from Megalonaias nervosa, assembly GCA_016617855.1. NCBI lineage: Eukaryota > Metazoa > Mollusca > Bivalvia > Unionida > Unionidae > Megalonaias > Megalonaias nervosa. The sequence goes on from JAECUM010001224.1 coordinate 82,918, forward strand.
CAAAACAGAGGTAATAAAAACAGTGCAACACAAGATGCGCAGTCCATATACAAAATAAACTGTAATATCGACAGTGAAGTACGATACCGACAGTCACTCTAGGTAACTCATACACTTTAAATTGGTTTTAACAATTTTCCCCAAAACAATAGGTGATAAGCTATAGAGTGCATAAAAAACCGGAAATACCTACTATGCAGCACAGTGCAAGAAAGAAATGTAAAGTATTTAAATAATGATACGAGACAACACAACAAGTCTAATTCAATTACACAGCGCATTTATCTTTCTTATATGTGTATCGTCTGATATCAATAGACCAATAATGATTTTTTAAAAATTGTCTTCATTTGTTATATTTTTAATAAAAATGAATGAAATAAAATTCATCCTCAATAACATATGAATATCAATTACAACATATTCTGTTAATTATGTTAATTACGTCCTAACTGTCAATTTATGACAGTATTCCCTAATATTATAAAGCTATTGCTGGTGGGTAAAAGGAATAGAGATTTTAAAATTGTATCTCATGTCAGTAAAATCAAGTAAGTGATTGTGTATGGTAACCGTTAGTGAAGATTTCAAGTTTGAATTCAGATCTTAAATGTATTAATCATAGCTATCAGGAATGTAATATTCATAAGAGTTGACAGATTACCCAACATGAATCCTATTCTAAGTGAATGTAATTTATTTTCCAAAGACGATCAACAATTAGGTCTTGGTATCCATTCCTCGAAATAGTCGTCGTCATCAGCAACACCACTACGAGCATCATTATCGTGGTTAAAAAAATAATAATATTTTATTAGCAACAACACAAATATCATCAACTACAAAAGCAACAAACTTTCAGTAGAATTAGAAGTACGAGAATCAGATAAACTTGATTTATATCACAAACCTGTCTCCCCCTTCACCCACATATTGACAGACATTAGTAAAGTTTAAGATACATATATAATGAAAATGGAAAATGAATTAAGCTGATATGTATGTGAGTATATCTATCTATCTATCTATCTATCTATCTATCTATCTATCTAGTCTTTGAGTGTGAAGAAGCTAGTTTTATTAAGAATAGCTGCTTGCTTTATTTACAAATCCCTTTCTCAAACTCCACAAATACGAATAAACTACACGTACACAAAAAACAACTAGAATTCATAACTAAAGACTTTGTCACTGGATGCTTTAACGGTGATGTCATATTCGCGTGCAAATCAAAACTGTCTCTAAAATCAACGACGATCCAGTCTTACTTTTACATATTCAGTATATTTTGCTTGAAGCATTCATCTGAATAATTATTTACAGTACAGTCTCTCAAAATGTTTTTGCTTGTTCATTTTGTACGTGGGTGCAGGTTGTTTATTAGTGCTTTTAACATGTGACAGGAATTTGTGGAGTCCCAAGTTACTAGTTTAACAACTGATATCAATTACCTACGATATAACGGTAAGATAATAATATTTTGTCAAGTTGAGACGTAAAGACTCTAATATCGCACAATGGCATGGTTTTACTTTATCTGTAGGCTTTTCTATGCCTTAGATCGGTATTTCTTGGTACGAACTATAAAATATGACCTAATCGCCTAATAAATAGAATTAAGTCTATCTCCAGTTACTGAACACTTACTTACACATGAAAATATCCCGTTGATTGGTCATACTTTTTATGTTTGAGAATATTGTGCAGAAACATTTTAGACTATGATGATTGTATTTTCAAAACTCCAGACTTCCAGTAAAGTAGAATTGACAATAGGAGATAATTGAAGAGTTGTAGTCATAAGTCATTTGAAATTTTAACTTATGTATCCTTTCACATAAAAGATCCGTTTGTTAGTATCCTTAAAATCGTGTTTTATACCTTGAATTAATAGGTGGTTCCTGCAAAAAGTCATTGTTTTGTCTTTCAGACGATAACTACTGTATTCTTTAAGGAAGCTTGAATATGATCTGCATGGAAGTTTTATTCCTGAATATCTATCTGATCCGGTGTGCCGCTATTTATTTGTTCCATTTATCTACTGATCATTGCACAAAATGAGGCATAAACCACAGTATAAGAAAGCAAATGTTGTAGTAAATTATGTTTCTCCGAGAATACTTTCCCAGTCACATTACGTTAGGAATATTATCCTACTAACTCGCGAATCCAGCCCTACAAAAGACGAAAATCGTTTTATCCTGACTATTTTTACATAGACAAAGGACAGTAACTATTGCCCATTACCTCACCTTGACACCACCAAGTTTCGCCAGTTTTTATCTGAGCGAGACATTTAGGCGGACGCTCGCATGGCGAGGTGGTTGGAAGAGTATTTAAGTAATGTGATCGGGTAAGTTTTCTCGGAGAAACAATATTTATTAAACAATTTGCTTTCTCCTTCAAATACGATTCCCAATCACACTATGCTAGGCGAATAAGTAATAGGAGGAGGGGATCCTTCTGTAGATTTGTGGCTGGATTCCCCATATGAAAGATAACCCGTTCTCCTAATGACCCAAGCAACACAGCCCGAGATCCCTTGATCTGGGACTCGTGTATATGGCTGAGAAGACGACGTTGAGATCTTCTCACCTACCAAAATTTTCACTGGCAAATCTAGCGAAGTTAATGGGCTGTGTTGATTGGTCTAGTTGGGTCTGGTGGTCGTCTGTGCTGCTGCCACCGGTCCTACCAGATCCACCGTTTGTCACTGCAGCGCTAGATCTCTGAGGTAGAAGCTCGAGATGGTTGACTCTACGTACCAGCCAACAGAGTCTATATTATCTCGGATCGAAACATTGCGTTCGAAAGCGAGGATCACAGAAATGGCTCTAAATCTTATGAGCTGTAAGCCTCATGAGGTTACTCTGATCTTGAGAAATCTCAGAGAACGCCGAGCGTATAACCCACTTCAGCCACGAAACAATGGCCTGAGGCGTAATGTCCTGTTTTCCGGCCTTGACCGGGAGGAAGAGGCGTTTCAGAGAGCCCCGACTTTCCTCTGTGCGTCTCAAGTAGTGCTTGAGGGCGCGGACAGGATCTTGCATGGCTGCCGCTCTCGACTTATCTATGGAAGAAAGAGGACGAATGTCGATTCGTTGATTACCTACTGACGGCAACCGTTTCTTGGCAATGTAGCCTGGTTGTGTAAGGCGGACTACCGAACCATCCGATCTGAACTGAAGATAGTTCGGGTCAACTGAAAGGGCGTGTAGCTCACAGACCCTGCATACGAATGATAAAGCTATCAGGAAACAGGTCTTGTATGGTAGGAACTTTAGCGAAGCATGAGCGAGAGGCTCAAACTTGCTTGAGTTGAGCCAACTTAGAACCCAGGACAAATTCAATTTAGGAAATAATGTTGTCGATTTTGGTCGCTGGAGATCAAAATTAGCTAACAGATCTGAGAGAATTTTATCATGTCCAATGTCATGTCTGCCATGACGACTGGTTGTGTCCGAGATCATGGATCGATAGCCTTTGATAGTGATCGGAGCCAACTGTTTCTCTTCGCCATCTCCATCTTGAACTTTAGAGGAAGGTGGCTTAAAATCAATTATAGGCCTGAGTTTGCCATTCTGTTTTCGAATCAGGAACAGCCTTGTGTAAAACCCCGGTGATTGTAGTTTACGCACAATCTCCACCGCCTGCTTGGAGAGGATCGACCGAATCTCCTTTCCCGATCTGCCGAAACTTCCATGAACATTGGAGAGAAAGAGAGGGGAGGTGGTTGACAAAACGAAACCCGAAGCCCCTCCGAAATGACATGGGCCACCCATCCTTCCCGTGGGAAGTGGGAGATTCAGTAATTTCGAAAGCACAGGAGACGGCCGCCCAGTGATAGGCTATCTACATGCGCTGGGGGAAGTATGTCAGTGTTTGCGATTGGGAGGCTTGAAGGCGGAAAAATTATGTTTCATCTAGCCTCTGTACGAACGCCTCCTAGTAGATTGTTGCCTCCTTGTACTGGCTTGGGACCGGTTCTGTGGTACTTCATGCTGTGAGAGACCATTGTCTCTCGGCCGCTTAGCATCTCTTCGCATGGGCGGGGGTTGAGGGGTCCAAACACCCGTGCTGGGCGTAGCGGTAAATTGGAGGGGTAGCTCCTGATCTGCCTTCCTCCAAGTATCTTCAATTCGTCCTCCAAATATTAGCGGAGACCCAAAAGGAGTCGTCCGTAAAGCAAGAGTATGGTGAGGTTTGTGTGGAGCTGACTGCAGACACGCATCACGACAAATAAGACCAGAATTGGTCCAAACCGTTAAAGCACTGGCCATAGTATGGTGAGCTGCACGATTAAGGACACGAGCAAACCTAGCAGTCGACTCTCACGCGTGGCTAGAGTCGGATTGCTCGGCGAGTCGAAAGATTGCCAATGAGGCCAAGTCTAACGTGGAGGATATCGCCACTATGTTCCGAACCAGCTCTGACGTGGCATAGAACACATTCTTAACTACTTTTTAAAACAATTAAGCCAACATGTGAACGGCTCCCATATTCTTGTCAAACGCCGAAAGGTCCGTACTGAAGGTGTTAGAGTGCGTCTGATACCAACGCGAGGTGATGTTCGCCGGAAACTGGCTTTCCAAAAAGAATGCTTCTGAGTTGCCGGGTTCGCCAATTCTAACCGAAAGCCGGACGTTAATCTCTTTAATCTTTGTCGATTGGGGAAGAAGCCCGAAAGACGATGTCTCCTCCCCTCCCGCAACATCCACCGACGCCTTGACTTTGTAATCTTGTGAGGTGGGGGGGGGCACTCCGTAGTGGCCATTACCCTGTAAATGTCCTCAATGTCAGCTTGAAAGTTGAATCCGGTCTGCTCACTTTGCGTCGGGTCCTCATCCTGCTCGGTTCCAAGATCGGCATAACACATATCGGGTGCCATTGACGACTCCGTTCGGTCGTGTCTGTCCAAGACACGAACTCTACCTTGAGGATAAGTTGTGAGCAATCTAATATCCGGCATCGCCGGAACTGCCTTCACTGTTGGTACTGTCGGCACTGCCAGCCTTTCCGGTACTACCGGTTGGTGAATGCGGTGTAAGGTCGACCCGGTGACTTGCTGTATATATGTCGCCCCAGCCAGCACATGTGCCGGTCTCTCCAAAGCCACGGTTGAACTGGCATATTTCACATTGAAATTGCCGGTGAAATAAGGATATGTTGCCTGCTGACCAGCTAGTCGAACGGATCTATCACTAAGATCCCTGTAAACATTGTACAGTTGGCCCACTGGACTGCTGGTGATGTCGGGGCGGCTGCCGGTGTCGGCTGGACATCTGGTGTCGGTGCATCAGTATTATTATTATTTGAGTGCAGCTGATCTGTCATTAATCACATGCATCCCGACATACCGGCTCGAAGACCATGCTCTGACATGTGGGAAGGTTTACCACATCTAGGTTGCCTAAAATTGGGGGAATATTCCTCTAAAGTACACGTAGGAGCAAAAGATTGATGGGGTTGCGTCTTCGTCTGCCGTTCCAAGTGACGCATCATATCCAGCGACGGGTATTCCCCTTTTTTATCCTCTCCGTCTCTATCTGTATATGTTGGTTCCGTGCGACGAACCTTAGCGTGTGTGTGTTTGTGGAAGGAGATCTCAGCGTCCCCCACAAGGCTTGCCACGGAGGCTGATTTGAGGTGGAGGCAAAGGATGTCAGAGGTATCCTGCCCTGACCTCGACCATCTCTCATTCCCCTTTGCCGCTTTCTTAAGCACCGCAGTCCACGTGTTTTCCGACCAAACACTGCATATTTTGCATGTTGATTGAGATGTGAATTTTGTACATGTTATGGTTGTCCTCCCTGGCTTTAAGTCTCTTGCATTTCACGCACTTAGACATGGCATGAAACGACACAAGAGAAAAAAAGAAATTATTATGGAAATAGTAATGGGTTGAAATTACTAAACGCTAACAGACACTGTCTAAACAGACATAATAAAAATATCGTAATTTATTTAAGGCCCGAATGAGCTTAATGTAAATTAACCACCAGATTATCAAAACCTAAGTGTAGAAAAATAATATGATCATAAATAACTGTCGAATAGTAATCTGAGAAATTATTACAACGCTAAAACTAAACAGATCAAATTTGAAAGTGTCGTGGTGCTTTTGGTTTTGATACTAAGACACTATGGACTTAATATTATTTAACCATGAGCTATCAAAACAGCGTCAAAATTAATAATATGTCCTTATATATAAGGCAACATTAAACTATATGATGTTGAAGCCGCTCCGCAACGAACGGCGTGAACGAAAGCGGTCCTACTTACGTTCAAAACAGAATGACCTTGTGTAGGTCAACGATATCGTGGTGGGACGGGGTCTTACATACGAAGTCCCAATAAGTAACAAAATCAGTCAAATTTTGGCTGAATTTGTAAAACTAATATACACAGCCTCCAGGATAGATATGTAAATCCACTGAATAAAACCAGAACGCTTGATGGCGGGCCTCTAGGTAAGTAGAGAAAGCCTGGATTGTCGGAGGCTATATTGTTACGACCATGTAATTTAATTACTTGTGTGTTAAAATTTGAATTCTTTTTATTTCATTTTTGTATCATTATATTTTATTGTGATGATTATGTTCACGGGATCTGATATTTTTGAAAGAAATATCGTGTTTATTTAGAGCGTAAATGTCGACTCTCGATTCTGGTAAGCACTATTTTTAGATTGCCGACTTGGTAAACACCCGGCGTAAATGATTGGTTGTGGCCAAGGTCATCTTCTGATGTAATTGTATTGTTTACTGCGATGTTAAGATGATGAAATAACTACGCGTTCTTCGTGCGCGCCTGAAATGACGTCTTAGTTCGGTTTAAATAGTCAGGTCCCTGTGAAATCGGTGAGTCTTTCTTTTATACCTTGAAGAAGAAGGTATATTTTTCTTGGGCTGGAATGAGTTGTTCATTTTTACATCTGTAGAGCTCGAGATGTGTTTTGTTATAGATGACAGCTATAGAAGTTCATCTACTTTTTGGAAAATAATAATTTATTCCCTGGAGAACTACACAAGTGGCTTAGGACAAAGACATTCAGTGGAAATTCATTCTAAATCGAAACAGTACAAGTTGTGGTTCAACCTCAAATTCTGGACATTTGTGTAAAGACTTCATCTGACGTCATCATCCTCCATCTCGGAACCTCGTTGAAATTCAATCTTGATTCAGTTAGAACTATTTATTGATAGGAATTACATATTTTCACAATTCTACGATAAATGTTTGGATTTTCTTCGCAAACCGTAAGTCCTATTTCATATTTTCACCTTGTCACCGTGTTTTCTAGGGAAATAAATTATATTTGTTAAAACTTACAAACTTGTTGTCTTCACTCTTTTCTTTTGTTACTTTTGAAGGAGCCTATACGTAACAATATCACTGCGTGTTCACTGCACGACAGCGAAGATAAAAACTGGCGATACCTGGTGGTAGAAAAGGGAGGTAATGGGAAAGAGTTACTGCCCTTGCGTATCCAAACATAGACAGGATAAGACGATTTTCGTCTTTTGTAGGGCTGAAATCGCGAGGTAGTAGAATAATATTCCTAACGTAATGTGATTGGGGAACGTATTTGAAGAAGTAATCAATATGGTCCATTAGTTTGTGATACTAATGCATGCTCATCACAATACGATACATCACGAATACAATCATGTTAATTATTTATATTATCTCAATATCAAAATTAATTTACATACAAACAATGTCAGAAAAGTATAATAACTTGTGTTAATAGGCTCTTTTCTTCAAGAATTCCTATTTTTACTATAATTTAAAGATTGAACAAATAAACTATTTGGCTGTCCATCGACATAGAAGTTACCAAGGTTAGCATGTAAATACACGTTGACGCTAGTATGTATGTATGTATATATGTATGTATGTATGTAGGTATCTTTTGAAATTGGAAAGATGCCGTTACCAATATAATATTAAAAGTAGAGTTTTGGATATACAAATCTAGTCGTCAATGGATATGCTTATTTACATGTAAATAGACAAAACGAAACCATACCTTGTATGAGTGCAATTCCTTGATTGATGCATATTAACGGTATATTTATACATATACATGCTGCTCCAAGATTTAATAATCCAGTTCGATCTATTGACGTTGTTTTAGACTGAGGTTTTCTTAATCTCGATCACACTATGTACCACTTTATGTTATGAGGTTTGCAAAGTTATTGAAAGGCTGCGAATTAGCAGCTTTTTGCATGTAACTGTGTTAAAAATATGCTGGTTTTGTCATGCTTTTCACTGCATTCAAAGAACAAACTCTGTTCATGGCACCATTTTCAAACTCTATTTCATTTACAGTGGGCATGGGATATTTTAATAAGTAAACTTGCGTTTTTCAAGTGCAATTTGCATGAAAACGTTAAGAGAACGCGTGTAAATTATACACATGTGAAGCCTACAAGCGATTTTCCTTCTTTAAGTATACCTAATGTAATAAGTGTGTCTACTACTTAATTTATGCACATTTGTCACATGTGCATGTTAAGAAATTTAATCGGACTTGACTTTCCAGGAATCCAGTCATACTGGAAGAGATATTAAGCAAGCAAGGATATGACACGTTAGGACTGGGCATGGTAGCGGAAGGGTATGCAATTGCGCCTGTCCATCCATGCTTGCATGTGTTATGTTAGTCTACTCTCTGGATGTTTAAAGAAAGACAACAAGCTTGTAAAATAATTGACTTTTGTTTTGATCAGTGCAAATTAGTCTCTGAACTTTGAAAGACTAGCTCAATGACAAGGACCCATGTTATTAAGCATAGTTACAAGAGCTTAATTATACATTTCAAGTTCTCCAATTTGTTTTAAAGATATTAAAATAAATTACTAATGCATGGGTTTTAAAAATCACAGATATGTACAATTATTTTCAATGTTCCCAATGGATTCAAAATTACTGCTTGAATTTTGCTAACTTTTTGTCGCTTGCCATTTTGAGCGTAGCTTTTGAACATCAGACCTCGCCAAGAACGTTATAAAAGTACGGTTAAAATTTAATCAAGAATGAGACGTGCAAATGGAGAACATCAAATCTAAAAGACAAAGACACATGCAGGTGGATAATACTCAAGATCTATAGATAAAACTATGTCGTCTACACACTTTCAATGCAATTTCCCTGCTATGACATCATTCGATTAAATTCTCTGTATGTATGTATGTATGTATATATGTATGTATGTATGTAAGTATGTATGTCCTTGATTGTACATTACGACTGATGTTTCAATTGCATGACGCCTTGTCTCCATTGTCATCATCGTCCTTTATTAAAGAATATTTCAGCGTCATTGAGCAGGAGGCAAAATCTATTTTGCCTTTCCCCATATCAATTGATTTACCCGAATAAAATATTATTTCGATATATTATATCCACATTGAATTAGCATCGCGTGCCTATCATTGATGTCATTCCTTGGAACAAATGACTTTTGTATCAGTTTTATGAGGGACGAATTTCTCGTAGTGTTACATTTTACATAATTTCCATTTCATTATATTGCTGTGAGGGAAAGAAAGAGACGAGGAATGGATAATAAACAATATCATATCATAGCTACAAATAATGTATATCAATGTATTCAAATGAATGGAATATTAGTTTTATGAACTGAAAGTATACTTTCTAGGAAGTTTTAAAAACTAAAACTAAATGACATTAATTAGTAGTTGATTGGTTCAAATAAGCATGAGAAAATAAGTACACAATGACCAAAAACGTCAATGAAAGGATGTGCAAGAAACAAGATACACTAGTTTTTCACAATCTTATCAACTCCTTCACCTACATATTTATTGAAATTAATAAAGATTTAGTATAATTTACATTGAAAATACATCATGGTAGGATGTAAGTAGGTAAACTTGCTGTGTAAACATTTAGAATATGAATACATCATATATATGTATCAGACTATTGATTCTACAAGAGATTCACTTACATGGAAGAAACAAAAATAGGTTCATTCATATTTAGAAAACAAACTCCAATTGCGAAACCAGCAAATGAGATGATTATTGGAGACGATATATGAATGGTTGTTATATCCATTAAACGTTAGAATTATTGATATTTTCCAATTTATAAATCAGTAGAAAATTCCTGGTGCGGCTTATTGTCATGAAATTGAATAGAACACAAGACTGGAAAAAATGAATGTAAGGCTTAGGTGGGAAATTTTTTAGAAACGCAAGATAAAGCACATCCGAGGTATAAAAATGGTGCTAGTTAATTGCAAGTTGGTGTACGTTTGTTGATTTTGCCTATCATTATAAAGTGTCGAACGTTCACTTACACATGCAGTAAAGTAAATAATTGTAAAACTTTTACATTTTCTACAGTGGAGGAGGTTCCAAGTAATTAAAGCAATGCCGAAACAAGGACATATTCTAATACGAGAAATAGGATTAAGCTTTCAAACAAGTTGATTTGCACATACTATGTTTCTGATAAACTGATCTATCGTTTGTAGTGTCAAAGTGATGTCCGAAGGTGCACTGAAAATCATTATGACATTCTATCAAACATGTGGTGAAAGATAAGATTAAATAAAGAAGATAATCTTAAGTTCATTATTGCATATTATATTAAATATCTACCTTGAATAGATAGCAATATAAGGATGAAAGCATAAGACATGTTACTTCGATCATAACAAACGAAGAAAGCATACTGCTATTTTTATCATGGTAGCAGATATCACTGTTGTCCAATCATCTTCTTTCCTCCCTGTGCCACACCTTTGGACAGCATTGGTCCACCTCTGTAGAGATACAGGACAGGCCACACAACAAATTCTTCATATGGCCCATTTTTGGTGTATTCCCTGTGCTTATTTGAATCAAATTTCTCGTCAGGGCTCTTGTTTCCATCCATAACCAGTTGTGGATCCTGAACGGACATGTACCAACAAACCTCGGTACATTTGTCGATGTATCGTTTCACATTTTGATGTTGCAAGCAGCCTGCCACAGGGTCCGTAAAGTACTTTTCCTCCAAACGACCAAGCACGCGCTGCAATGTGAAAGCGAAGTTAGGATCTGTCAACTTATAGTGTGTGTGTGTGTGTGTGTGTGTGTGATTTGGATTTTTAACGTAGCTTTAACAATTTTTCAGTCATATCACTGCGATGTCTGCAGTGTGGCAGTTTATAGTGATGTCTAGCACTGAGGCATTACTTCGTAGACATATAGCATGCTGTGCCACCCAGTCACATTATCCTAACACCAGCCTAGGCTGGTCAGCGTAGCACTAACCTCGTAAACCTGAGCGCCTAGAGAGGCAGCTATTAGCACCATTTTTATAAGTCTTTGGTATGACTCGGCCGTGGTTCGAACCCGCGACCTCCCGCATCTGAGGCGGACGCTTTAACCACTAGGCCACCGGAGAGTTCGTCATAATGTAGGTGTCGGACCACTTATTGTAGTACTGCAAGAGACCTGTCTACTAGACTACTGAGTATTTTGAACTGCACTCACTGGATAGTAAATGGATTTAATTCTTTTCCAGACATCAATCTATGCACCGCATTTACTTTTATTTTGATATACTGTATTTAATTTACTACTGACAAAATAGCATATGGACTCTTAATGCAAATATATGTTATTCGGTGTAGACCAAAAGGAGGATACTCAAAATAATGTTTGGAAACACATGTATTGCAAGAATAAAAACAATTTCTCTAACTCTAATGAATGGAAACATGTTTGTTTTATATCTTCTGAAAGATATTATTTTTATGTTTTATCATATTAACATTAAGATGAATGGGAAATGAATTAGTGGTTCAATGTCTAAATGGACAACTGGTGTGGTTCATGTGGTTATGCGTTCATAAAGACAAGTTCACCGCTTTATTTTATTAGTGCTTTAACTGTAATTCGCATACTTGCAAGTCCAATATTAAATGCGAAGATAGCAACTGGCAACACGAAGGATCATTGTTAAGGAGCTCCGAGATTCTCACCTCTCTAGTATGTTCAAGAAGTTTGGGTGCGATGGATTGTATTCCGTCTTTGATGGTTTCAAATATTTCGGTCGGTATTTTGGTGTCTTCCTAAAATTGTAGGAGAAACATAAATTGCATACTGCTTTGATTAATATTAAAACTGATTTCCCAGAATATCTTAAAGCAAAACGGACTCCTACAAGCATTTTCAACTATACAGGGATGGTAAGAATAGTACATTAATCTTAAAGCTGGAAGAATGATGATGACTGTGTAAAATATGTCAACATAACCATTCATTATGTTCATAAATGCTTTTACAGCTATTGTTCTGATCGGCAATGTTCAGCTAATATAACAAATTAGTAGAGTCTCTCACAGTCAAAAGGCATCATTTGAAGAGAGAGTTAATAGAGAATGTATCAATATAAAAAAAAAATCCACAGTACAATAACAGCTACTATTAAGATTGTAAGTCGTAACTCATGCTCTGGTACGATGTTCACGCCGACAGCAGAAGTTGTACATATGAAGTTATCTATCTATCTATCTATATATCTATATATATATATATATATATATATATATATATATATATATATATATATATATATATATCTATATATATATAATTCTGTGGTAGTCAGAGCTTCAAAATTTAAACGCTAATTTGTAGATTTGTAGATTAATGTGTTGGCCGCATCAACACAATGCTTATCTCAGGCAAACAGCAGTTTGGTGCAATCTTAAGTTAATCTGCAGCATTCCTTTCATTGGCGTAGCAAGAATATTTAGACCCCTATACTGGCCCCTATGCAAAGCTTACCGATCGGCTCCTGCCTAATTCAAAGTGTACAATTAATTTATTAGCCCCGGTGCTATGCACACTGTTCGTATGTGGTAACTATGCCCCTAATTCCTTTGCAAATAGATTTAAGCACTAATTTATAAATTCATGGTACAATGCAAATCAAAAACATTGGAATAGGAAATACGCTTAATGTTAATCATGAGAAACCTTTTACCTTTAGTGTTGAATAAAGGATGTCATGGATACTCTTCATTAGAATTAAAGTTCTTTTCCATTGGATATGATAATAAACTCAGTGTCTGAATGTACTGCATGAAGATTGAATCGACCATTATACAATAACTCTACCTCGTAAGCTTTCTCAGTTTGTATTTCAATAATTACAGAACGTGCACGGTCAGATCATCATAATTTTATTTATTTAAATAACATCTAATTTAATTTTGACAGGTACAGAACAAAAGTCGTTCAGGTATATTGGCCACAATCGTACGTATATTTAACCATCTAAGACTAATTACGAAGTTACATATATTTACGTTCCTTCGGGATATCACATAACAAGAACTTAAAGACATTTCTTTTCTTAACTCATTCATCTCCGAGATCATAGAATCGGTGCGGACTGTTTCTAAGGAGAACGATATACTTTCCGAGATTATAATCAAGACAGAAAGCTCTAGTAGAGTAATATCTAAGGGCCATTAAACAACGCATATTTAACCAGAAAGGTAAAAGCTGAAAGAGTTCAGATTGACAGGAGTAAGCAAAGGAGGCCAATAAAGCAAATAAAATATTTATTCACCTAAATTTATAACTTGTCATTCTGCCATATATATTACACTGAAATCAATAAAAATTAGTTTTCAAAAGTAACTGGATACTTGCAGATGGTACTGATGGTTTAACAAAGGCGTCCTCTATTGTTTTCAACTTTGAGGAAGATATATCCCTGCAAAATGAATGAATTTCCTGAAAGTAGAAAATAATTTACCTTGGTAACAGTCCATGAAACAAGTATGTGTGTGTGTCCGCATTATGTTCATCCAATTATTAAATGTAGATAATAAAAGAAGTACATTTAGATATGTTGCGCTATTGTTTTTCCCAAGTTCTCTTCATATATATATATATATATATATATATATATATATATATATATATATATATATATATATATATATATATATATATATATATATATATATATATGTATATATATATATATATATATATATATATATATATATATATATATATATGTGTGTGTGTGTGTGTGTGTGTGTGTGTGTGTTAGTTCAGCTGTCAGCTACTCTGATTATCATTAGAGAACGAAGGACGGAGCGCACCTCCCACTGCCCTGTACGTGGTTTACTATAATAGATAACACATAAAAACATATACGACAAGATTACAAAAGCAAACACAATGAACTTAAAAAACAAAAACATGCTGACAATAACAATAATTAAGGAAGTAAACATTTTAAATCTGTTCTTGTAGTCGAAATAGGTGAGTTTTAAGAACACCTATGAAAATGATCTATGAGCAACTCGTTCCACATACGTGGACCTTGGTATGCAAAAGAACATTGTCTGTATGGCTTCGTTATAGTAGTGGGAACAACAAGAATTCGAGTGTCGGAAGAGGAGCGTAAGTTTCTAGATTAGGTCTACACATGGGTGAGGTCAGATAGGTACACTGGACTGGAGCCAGCCAACGAAATACAGCATTTTGAACAAATTTAGTTGTTGTTTTTTTAAATTCTGAATTGAACGGGTAGTCAATGAAGTTTACAGCGACAGCTAGATATCATACAGACTGTGTACTTTTAATGTTGGCATCACTGATACTTATTGTATATGGTAAAATATATGAATGAGAGTCTTTGCATGGTGATTAGGATGGCTTCAGTTTTATCATCATTCATTTGCTGCTTGTTACATGTCATCCATGACTTCCCATCACATTTGCACCTCTCTATGTCTTAGATGGTAGACTCAACATTAGCTTGGTAGCTAGATTTGTATATTGAAGTGTAATCAGCATACAATTGGTGACACCGGATGACACTAAGGAGTATAGAATGAAGAGAACTGGGCAGAGAACATGGTCTTGTGGAGAACAGTCTTGTGGAGCACCAAACATAGATCAACTAGGATGGGAAGTTTTCCTTTATCAGACACAATCTTTTGTCCTGTTGACTAAGATGGACTTGAACTATAGAAAGGCCAAATTGTGAAAACCAAATACAAACTATGGGACACACGGTACTAATGGTACGGAAAAATGGGAACCAGCCTGGAAATAGGTGAACATTTAATAGAGTATATATGGGTTTGGATGGACAGGATTGGTTAATAATGTAAGTTATGTTTTAGGAAAGAGAATCTTTTGAGAGCTTATTCTAGTTGAAAGTGAAAAAATTTAGAGACATTGTTTTATTGATGGAATTCCAGTCCTTTAACAGTCTTGAGTTTGGAACACTCATTACTAAAATTAGCACCTGACTCTTTGGTGCGGAATTGAAAGCACATGTTTCAAACACATGCAGGTCCAGAAATTGCCGCGGCTGATATCCTTTCCTCTACACAGAAGCTGACATCCAGGTTTCATCTATACTGACAAATATAGGTTTGATCATGGGCACTCAGAAATTTTAAGTTATTGAATTTTTAATATGATGGTGTTTGCATAGGTTACTATGGGAACTGAATTAGTACCGTGAGTCCTATCAAAGCCTGCTGTAAACAGCAGCCATTTTGAGCAGGTTTTCGTAGCGCCACGTTCGGGGAAAACCCCCTGTTAGATACTACATTCATTTGTGTGAATGATCATTACGTCAGATCACGTGGTCGCTGTTTATGCTCTGGTCGATATCTGCTATTTAAAGTAACTGGGTTGTATTCTCCTCGCTCCAAAATGGAGGTAACGGATTTTATTCAGTACCTACTGAGGTTTCATGCACAACTATGAAAGTTTTAGTAACTTAGGTAAAGGCTCTAATATTGATATGGCAGCAATTATTTTCATAAATTATCAAATTCGGATGATTTAGTTATGTCGACGCAGACAAAGAACTTGTAAAGATCGAGTATGAGAAATGGCAGCTACAGTTGGTCACATGGCTTCACTGACTTGATGGTGAACGAGTTCTCTCAAGATTTCAAAGCACATAAAAATTCTTCCGTGAAAAATAATTATACAGCTATAACGATCGGATTTTACTTTTAAATCTTTCCATACATAATATATGTGTACCAAAAACGTAAAATGGTTAAAATTGCTGTTAAACGTAACATACACTACACTGCTTAAGAGTAAACAGGCAGGCCTATGTGTATGGAGCCGAGAAGGTAACAGGTGTTCTATTTATAGCGCACTGCACTGGGTAACTTTCCTACGTTCATATTGAAGTGCTAAAAAGCCATATACTCTATGAGGTAAAGGGTTAAAATATATATGAACTTATATGAAAAGTTGAGAAAGCTTGAATAATACTGGTATTACCACCTCAAAAAGTCCCATATATTTCAAATGGGCAATGAATACGCGACATATAATTTACAGTTGATCCAGCAAAGAGTTTTCATCACTTTTATTGTATTGTACGTATTCAGACGGAGAGTTTATTGAAGTAATGACCAGATGACTTAAGCCCGATCAAAATGCCTGAGATGTTATAGCCTCAGTCTTATTACTTTGGAACTATAATTGTTCAGCTAGATGCAAGTATGTCTCCATAACATGATATGTACGCATAATCCACTTAAGCAAATATGCAAATGCATTGTTACAGAAATGTTTTACTTTCTCAATACCCACTTACGAGTACAAAATCCCTCAGGTAGGATATGATTTCCTTGTCTTCTTTTTCAAACAACAGTTTCTCTAGTTCATCAAATGCATCCGTCCACTCATTGTCGTACAGTTCAGAGAATTGCTCCGAGAGCTTGGACGGTTGAATTGGGTCACTCAGGTCCGCAGTATTTGGATCGTTTTCTCTGAGTTTGTTCGATTCCATAGAACTCAATCTGGAGAACCAATATGACTATTGTTGATGCTTTCTCGGAGTGTCTAACAAATATATATCTTTTAAGTGTGATTCACTTTGGTGCAGAGATTATAGAACATCTTGGCAGAAAACTATAATAATATGAAAGAAAACCGACATAAAATACATTTAATTTAAATGGACCATTATTTTTATATGATATTTATATAGCATTTATAATATACAGGAAGGTCATGATAAAGACAATTTGACGCTTTGTGATTATATGTATTAATGTGCAAAACACTTAGATACCAGTCTTAGCTAGTTAAATTGTGCTAAGACGAAGTTAAACTTACATACGTACATATCGTCTCATGCTTAATTTTTGAAAACAGGTTAGAAATCCATGTTTCTCTTCATGTTTACATTTTCAGTTGAAATGCGTTATCTTTTTAGGGTTTGCTTAATTCTTTATTTTGGAAAATTACTTTCAACTGGCACCATATATACATTATTGTGCTGAGGATCCGTTAAACACACACACACACACACACACACACACACACACACACACACACATATATATATATATATATATATATATATATATATATATATATATACTATATATATATATATATATATATATATCCACACACACAAATAATGTCATTATTATTTTAGAATACACATTATCTTACCTCGTTGTACAATAACTACTATCAGCAACAAAATTTTGGGTGGTTATGCAATTACATTACTGTCAAATCATGCTGTATTTCTTCTGTTGTAGTCAGTATAATAGACCACATGTGGGCAAGTTAAGCACAAACGAATGTTATTACCAAACTAAACATCAGATCCGGCAAATGACAATGGTTCAATGTATACAGTGTTCAGCCTTTCAAGGATAAGATAGAATTATATTTATTAATTATGGTTTGACAAACAGAACAGGATATAAATAGTTTGTTTCCGTATTTGTGTTTCTAATATTTAATCGTGTAAGTTATCTGTATTGAAAAGGGGATCATAGATTGTAAAAGTCCTGAGCCACTTTTTCATACTAACTGCACCGTCCTTTATCCTATGTCCTATATACGCGTACCAATGTATATACCTAAGAAGGGCATCCTCTTTTGCCTGCCTCTCACTGTCAAGCTGGTTACTCAGCTGATTATTCTTGGCTACTAGCCTGTGGAAGAATTATGAATAAACATGACCATTTAAAATTTTATATATCTATATATATATATATATATATATATATATATATATATATATATATATATATATATATATATATATATATATATATATACATATACCATAAATGAAACATATCTACCTTAAAAGATAGTCTACTCCAAAATGAGAAATTCTTCAATAGGTGTTCGAGTCTGCAAATAATTCTGCAGAAGAGGAAAGTACTGACACGACACTTTACATGAAGACCCAAGATCATGTCTATTAAATGTGTGCATTTGTTTGAAAGTGGATCATGTCTCACATATCATCTTTCTTTATGTATAATATACCCTTCAAACGCTATATAGAGTCTAATTTCACAGTATAATTATGCTGCTTTCTATATGAATATGTTTCTAGTTAGACAGGCCCATCTCATGGCAAGTTTTAATGGAATGGATTAAAGGGTGTGTATTTTTTAAGGATATATTAGGATTATATTTGGATTATGGTTTCAAAAACATAATAATACTTAAACATACTTTGTTTATGTTGTTGTGGTCGAAATAATTAATTATTTATGATGTTGCCTTTCATAAGAGATCCATCGATTTCCCCAGTTTCTCACATGTGTTTGTATTTCTAGAAGGTCAACAGTTGAAATATATGTACCTAAGAAGGGCATCTTCTTTGTCTTTCTTCTCATTCTCATGATGGATCTTCAATTGATTATACATAGCTTGTATCCTGTTAAAAATTATATTATCTCAGAATTCAAAATTTTAAGATATTTATAAATATGAGAGAGAGAATAGGAGAGACTTTCTGATGGTGCAACTTTCTTTATTCCCACATGTCTGAATAACAAGGGAAATCTACGAGCATGGGATAAGAAAGACATAAGAAAAGAAAAAGTTGGTACACGTTCTTAAAACGTTTTAAACAACATGTTTATTTTGTGTTCTCAATAGCCTAACAAGGTTGCATAATATAAATATATACCTATTTCAGCATCGCTACAAAGTGAACAGTAGAAATCTAACTACCTCGGAAGGGTGGCTATACTAAAAGTAGAAACTTGACAATAGGTGTATTAATCTACAAATAATGGCTCAAAGAGGGGAACTTTTTGACTTGATGCTTTCTACAAAGCCCCAAGATCATGTCTAGTAATGTACACATACATCAGGCTGTAGACTTTCTCCCATTTCATATCTTACTAATATAAGCCTCAAAACACTATGTATGGCATAGTTGCACAATATGACTTTGTGTCTTTGTGTACTGACATTACAGTCTTCGATTTCAAGAGGCCCATCTCAGGGGCCAGTCATAATATGGGGTGAGTGTTTAACTGTTGCTATAGCATGACTTATGTGCATTATTTAACTGCAGAATTCTGGTTGAGCTTGCATGAATATTAATTTAATTTCTGAATTCTTATTAGATGATCATGTTGATTATTTACATTTCTCAATTAGTCTCAGAATATTCAAAAGAAATGGAAAGAAATAAACATCTCTTAACACACGAACAGGAGGGAGAAATGGCTCAATTATTTGTCTGCAGCTGCATGAATTTGGATTTTCTTTCCAAAGGATATACAGATGTTAAGAAAGTAAGATTTTCTAACATCAGGAAGAAAGTAAACTTATTGGGAGCAAATTAATCACATATCATTTTCAGTGATCATTGCAACTGAAAAATAAATTCACTCATATAGCTCACACAAATGACTTCATTTATTATCTATATTATCTCCCATTGTCATGCTCTGAGTGGTAATCATCCCTACTTTGAACAGTCATGTAAATTTATCAATAAGAGTTACTTTTGCTTGCCAATAAAGGAAGAAAAAATTTGTCAAATTGTTTGACTTATTTTCTTAAGCTCGGTTAATTATTAGGCTTGCTTCAGTACCTATTGAGCTCTTCTTCAATTTGGAAAAATGAAATGGACAATTCAGAAAACGCAGTGGAATATATATTCTCTGTAACATGGTGTAATGCACACAATCTCACAATATAATCTACACTGAAACACCTCTTCCTCTCTCTCAAAGGTACGAAAGATCTAAGCAAGGTTCTTAGCGCTGAAATTATTTTTGAAACACATTTGAGTGGGACAGGTTTGCCAGAAAGATCGTTTAATGCTGCATGCCATCATAATAAGCTTCTATTTACTCTCAGAATGTTAGTGCTATATAAAGCATCCTTTCATACACAGGAACCTTTGACAATATTTACAAGTTCCATTTACAACAGTATTTGTCAAATGAATATTCCAACATTAATTTAAAAAGACAAAACTCAATCCTTATCAAATCAGTAAGCGGTTGACATTAAACTGAAATTAAACTTAACTCAAATTCTAACGACAAACTTACAAAATATATTTTGAAATTATAGTTTGAACGATTACTCGGATGCACCTCGGAAATAAAATCTACTAGAGAACCATCATAATTTTCAGCAGTTCTGAAAAACTTGCATGTCTCTGTTTGCTTTTGTATGATGCCAGATTCTCCAATATTAGTTATTTTGCTGTTAATAAAGAATAGAACTTGTTGAACTGTTTGACATATTTTCTTATTCTAATATTTTATCAGAGTTGATTCAGTACCTTTTGAGCTCTCCTTCAGTCCTTCTTTTCTCTTCCTCTAGGCTGAAATTTAGACTCAAAATTAGATAAATAAAAAGAACAAAACACCACAAAATCAGACACAAAAGTTAAGGTGTTCCATACTGCCTTTAATATGATGCAATGCACACAATGTAGCAAAAGAATCCCTATTCAATAATCTTCTTGTATACAAGCAACACAAAATAAAACTTTACATTATTAACCTGTTTTCACCATTCATAAAAAAAATGAAAGCAGTTCAGCACAATAAGAAGAATACATTATCCGTACTTCGGCATTATTAAGAAGTGACAGCTGTTTATAATAAAATAAGCGCACAGTTTGAGACAATATCACAGACCAATTACTAAATGCTATTTAAGGGATATAATCTTGAGATAGTTAGCTCCATTTCCATTTATGACATTTTTCTGAATTGTACCGGTTTTTCCATATTTTAGTTTCACATTCCCTTTCCTTTGATTTGTTCTCTAACCTGTAAGATAGAATTAGAAACAAATTAATAATGTTAGATTATGTAATAAGTTTCAAAATAAATTCTAATTATAGCATTTCCGATTGTGCTGAATATAATGCAGAATCAATTTGGAATATCAGACATTTACAACATGTCATACTAACTTCTATAACTTTTGCTGTTTTTATTAGAAGTTTCATGATGTTTATTTCTCTCTCAGGCAACTACGTCTGTCTTTCAACATGCACATCTTGAGTAATTGCTCTGTACAGCAGCTTTACTTCGACTTGAAATAAATGACATTATGTTTTCGTAAACTAATGGTCTCAATGGTCTAGTCCAAAACGATTTTAAAAATTGTAAATCATTACATACAACCACCATGACCAACACGATTCAGCTGATCCACCAGATTCTAAAAATCATTTTTAACATTATATAAACCAATTGTTCTTACCCCCACCCAATGCACACTTCAACTAACTCAACTTGTAACATACAATGTTCAAACCTTAATTAAAATTCCAGGCTTTACGTGTAGACCTAGGTATTTATCATTGTAAATACCATCAAAACATACACTGTTTTGTGACTATATTCCAGCATGAAAAATGTATATATCTGGATAATCCCTCAAAACATGTAAATCGGTTTTTGTCGAAACTAAATTATAATCTGCCATTTCATTTTTGTCCTGGTAAAAAATACATAAAATTTGAATGCGTCTCTAAGTTATATCAAAATGTTGTAATTACCTTTTCTGGACCTCATATGTATCGATAGATGGTGGGGAAGGGAGACATTCCAAACCATGACAATATATGGTCCTTAGTAATCCAATATTTAGAACGAATTACTAAATTTGTATCATGAAAAATTGATTGAATGTCTTCACAGTTAATTTTGTTAGTCAAGGCCAATGTATACTCCACCATACAATATACAAAAAGGAGATTAATTTCCTGGCAGTTCCCAATTCTCACATAAATATCCTTGCTGGTAAGACTACTATAGGCTAGACAATTTTCTGGAAGCATCTTGACAGAATTTCGAAAGGAGTTCCGCTGATTTTCGTCCATCCCTTGTACGGGCGCCCTGTCCTTGAAAACACTTGCTCCTGCTACACATTACCTTGATCGTCTTCGATATATCTTGCGAATGGTCAATGAATATGCCTTCTTTTCTCGTGCAGATTTGAAACATTCCTTCAGTAAAGATTTTTCCATTTCTCACGATTTTCAGTTACCCCAGTGTCAAAATGACTTTTGTTTCATTGCTCATGCTTTTATATCCATCATTTCAGTTTCTGGTCCCCGTTATCAGCGGATTGTTGCAACAAGTTCGTGTGATTGATCTAAATTAACCTGAATACCTTTACCAGAGCATTGGAACTCTTCCTTGAAGCCATTGATAGCGGCATAAAGTTAATAAAATATGGGTTCCATATTGTTTTAGGCTGTAAACTATCTCTTCAATTAGCAAAGTTGGTTTCGAATATGATATTAAGTGTATTATGCAATTATGCAAAGAAGGAAAACGTGTCTTAAACAAATCCAGTTGCAGATGAATGGATGCTTCAGTTGCTGATGTTCTTTATCGCCACAACGAAGCATATGCTCGATAATACAGAATACCAGCTTATACTTTTCTATCCACTGTGGTAGGAGTCGGAGGAAAGAAAAATCTCTTCAGTACTTATCTTATGTGTCTCACAACCGTCTCCATGGCTTGATATTATTACAAATTCCACACAATTGTGCCAGTGAGGTCCTGCTTGGCTTTATTTCATCAACAATATATATTGACAATCATGAATACAAAAAAGAAAGTTTAAAATTGCTTTCATAGAATTTATTGTGGAATATTTTGGTCACAAAGTGAATACATTTATTCCTCACAATAGAATATACAAGAGATCAGAATATGAAACAGTGAAATATTTTTACAATATGTAATCCTAGTAAGACTGTTATGTCTATTTCTAAATGCATTTGAATTACCGATCTACCTCACCCTGCCCCTAACATACCACGTACTACCATAGCTACCGATCCATCTATGTATCTACTGATCTATATATCAATCTATACGGTCAGGCTAGGTTAATCTATAAATTAACCTAGCCTGACCTATGCTACCGTACCTAGCTTCCTTTCTATTACCCTACCCTACCTAATCAACACTACCTTACCTAGCTTATGATAATCTTATCTGTGTGTGGTAATTAGATGGCCGTGTTAGTGTTTTATTCTTGAGACTGAAATTTTGATGTTTTGGACATTTAATTGCTGAAGACATACACGTTTAGGTACTGAGGTATCTGCCACTCACGGCAGAGAAATGTAAACCATGAGGGTTCGCTGGTTGATTTGCCTTAATCTAGCTCAAAAATACATAGTTTCACATCCTACCATCGGATTCGAAAGTGTGGGTTACTGTGGTGGTCCTTCGGCAAGGCACTTTATTCCCATTGCCTGGACACAAAATAACCAATTTGTGCTGCTTTGACAAAAAAATACGAAACACATGAAACCCAAACTTTGAACCACATTTTGTAAGCTTTTACTGGAAATATATTTTAGAATAACCAAACATAGACATCATAAGCTGAACAGGTAACATATTACGTTATATATTATGTGGATAGAAAACGCCCAGACTAAAAGGAATCAAAGACCAAGGACGCCAAATGTTCTACATTTCTGACTGACACTGTGATTTTCCATGTAGCTCTGGATTAGTTACAGTATACTGTTTTGAGCACCAGATAACGTAAACCATCAGATAATATACATTTATCCATAAATGTTTCCTCTGGGCATGGGAAAGAGTAAATTGCGCAGAAATATATCATTGTCGGACAAGAGCTACTCTCACAGATGATTACTTGAGTCATGCAATATGACCATATTGCAGTATTTTCACACATATTGAGTCACAGTTAATGTATTGAGTCTGAAATTATAATTGGAATGGTTACTAGATGCAAACACCCAAAATGAAATTTGTGGGACAAGTATAGTCAAGTATAGACAAACGCAGTAAAGTAATAAAGTATTTGCAATTTCAGTTGTTCCTAAAGACTTCCAGGTGTTCATGTGCTTTGTTTAAATATATTAAAATCACAAGCATATTTGTCCATATTTTAGCAACTAAATTCACCGTGTGATTAACTTACTTTATGTAACAATAGTACATTACAATGAAACTAATTTCTTGCAATAAACATTATCTACGGATACAATAGTCTTTGACGTAATTAGTGTTTATTGAAAATATGGGCTGTTGTCGATAAAGAAATAATTTCAATTAAGATTTAGATTGAATTGTCTTTTTATTTAGTTTATCATGTCTTACATGCAGAGCTGCATCCCTAAAAAAAAATACACGTTTAAATAAAACCGAATTACTTTAAGTCAGGAAGTATAAAAGGCAAATCGGAAAGGAGGAAATGTATAAAGATGAGTAGTATTTCTTAATTTACTTCAAAACTGTGCAACAGTCTTGTGCGAATATAATATTATTAATTTAAACAATTTCTTTACAATTAATGCTTAGGTCTGTTTCCGTAAATAATACATGGGATCGGGGAAAGGCAGTTTTGAAATTGGGTAGCTACCCTAAGATGTTATTAAGGCCTTTCTGGACCCACTGACAAAATTTACTGAACTATAAAATCACCCTTCGATTGAAATTTTGGGATATATATATATATATATATATATATATATATATATATATATATATATATATATATATATATATATATATATATATATAAAAGCACACGCAAACAATAAATATATTTTATAAATGATTAAGTGAAAATGGGGATTGTTTGAAAATATTACAACTGAAAATTTACCAGATTACATTAAATTTTATCGTTTATTTTTCACATGTTTCTGTACATGTCCGTGTCGTGGACTTTATAAATCATGTAGTAAGTAAACACTTTATACTGGTATGATTACTCAAAGATAATATTTTTAATTTGCAATTGCAATTTTAGTTTCAAACATTTTTCAAAATACATCGTCATCGAAAAAGCACCTATAAGCAACCAAGATTTGCTATCTGCTAACAGTGTGGACATACATGGTCTTCTACCAGCTGGTGAATCATAAAAATCAATTTTGTGTGGGAACATCTTCATTAACTTTATGACATGAAAATTTGTTGTTTATTTGTTTGGATGGTTCAAAATTGTCGACAATCAAATTTATTAAAAAATAAACCTGAGACTTTCTTTTCGTGGTTTTGAATGAAATGCAAAAGTTCATAAAGAACGGTAGGTGAGTATCTGAACTGTACTTAATTATTCATATGAACAATATTTCTTTTCACGCTTTAATTGCAGAGAATTAGCAGCCTGAGATTTCTAAATTAATGATTATGAATAAGGTGTTGATCATGGTATTTAAATTGCCGTTGTTTACCTGGTTTCGACATGTCAGATGATATATATATATATATATATATATATATATATATATATATATATATATATATATATATATATATATATATATATATATATATATATATATATATATATATATATATATATATATATATTTGACTGTAATTAAAGTTTATAAATTGCACTTATGTTACTTTGATCAAGATTGTATTCAACATTATAGTTTTAAATCTAATGTGCATTTCTGTAGGACTATCTCTTGCAGACCAGTTCTATTCGAGTAATCATGTTTATGTCAGCCATTGTATACATGGGCTGGGTCCACTGCCAGATAACAGGCATCCATAGCGTTACGTATATGTAATTTAATGATTTGTTTGTTAGTTTTAAAATTTTTTATAATTTTATTTGATTGCATTACATGTTACTGTAAAGATAATTTTGTCTACAGGATTTGATTTTGTTTATAAATTCAGTTCAGTTATGACTGTTTTTCGTATTCTCACAGTAAACAAGTCATGATTGCAACATTGTGTTTTTAGGTGACCTAGTTCTGACCTTGATTCAGAATTGGTAAACACAGAGTGAAAATCATTGGTCGTAATCAAGGTCATATTGCTTGCGTGTCAGCTCTGTTGAAAACAAGGATTTTTTATTATTAAATGTTATAGTATGATTCGTTCGGTAGAATCAAATTCATCCATGGCGAAGGTGCAAGTTGGCCTATGGTCTTACGGTGCCATTCGAATTAAGTGAACACGTGATCTCAAGTTACGTTTAAAACTAGCTTTATATAGTGATTTAGTTCAGTCGTAATTTCACACCTTTAGAGCTCAGAGGTATTTTTCCTGTTATTGCCAGTTTTGAATTGTGTTTTTATTTAAAATAATTTATTTTCCCTGGAAACTTTACTTGTGTTCATTCGAATTCTTGGACAAAGATATTTATTGGAAATTATTTGGAATTCTAAAGCCGGATTATTATTCTTGGATGCAACAAGGAACTGTTGACACGTCAACACATAAAAGGCTATAGAAGACGTCATCGCCTTCCATCTCGGAACTTCATCGTGATTCGAACTGTGATTCATTTAGAACTTTTTAGTGATATGACTTATATTTTTAAATTCTAGGATTAATTTTTGGATTAGATTCACAAACCTTAAGTCCTTTTTCATATTTTTACCTTCTTTTCTAGCGACATAAATTAATTTGTTAAATTTTATAAAGCTTGTTGGCTTCACTCTTTTCTTTGTTACTTTGTACGAGCCTAGACACGTAACAATAGTATTTCAATATAAAATACAGACCTAAACCTGGCTGTCAGACCGAGTTAACATTTTTGGTCAGCAAGTTAAATGAAAATTTGGTTGCAAGATTAGGCTTTGTTAAGTATACCCATTTCTGGCTGAGAGTAAAAAAACTGGCACATTTCAGTGATGACTGGTGCTTATAAAATTTGTTAGTGCTATGTAAATAGCATTTAACATGTCAAAGTGTATATTGCAAAACCATGACATGCATAGTGGACTGCTACAATGTCTACATTCTTCTTTACTCTTCTCTTCTTCAATAACATTTAACAGTGCTATTAGCATGGACAGTCACTCCTCTGCCTTAATGGTATTCTACAATTACTCTGTATTCCTATTGGATGAAAGTGTGATGAACAAGGTCACCATATACTGATCTATTCTGCTAAATTATGCATGGTTCTGAATGCCCTATTATTTATATCTGGAAAGTGGTCTAAATAATACTTCAAAATAGCTTTAAACTTAACATCTTTATTTCAAAATATATTACCAAAATGATTTATTACGTCATTGTTAAAATGTTGTGTTCCAATGATTAAAAGGATAAAAGCAATTAATTGTCCAAACTTCACTTAGGAAATTCAAGTTTATAAAGAATATGCATGACCACTTGCAATTTGAGACACAGTAAAGTTAACCAACAAACTTTGAACAAAAGATATTGTTCATGACACCTCCATCTGAAACGAAGCTAACACAGGCAGTGTTGACCCTAACCCTTGTATCGAAATCCCCATTTGCCATCTTACAGATCACAAATACAAGTACATGTACCTAGATCATAGCAACAGGCTCATGGCAGCAATTGTGATTTAGAAAATTGAATGCTTTGGATAATTAACATGTTGGTACTTCATTTACATGTTTGACATCAACGTGTACAACAATGAGAAATGCTCAATCTGATATTCTATAAACATCAATAAACTGCATCGATAAATGGCATAATTTCATCTCTGAACATGTACTCTGGTAATTTAAACTGTTGAAACAAAGATAACAGAAATAAAAATAGAACCAGCAAACCTTTTTATTTCAACATATTTCCTCTTGACAGTTTTAAGGGATTCCTCATTTCTAAATTGAAAGTTACGATCTTTTTAAAACTGACAAATTTTTCAGGAAATCCCTTCATACATCATAATGCCTTGGGCTCACAGAGGTAGATACCTGTAAAATTACAAAAGAACTGATAAGCACTATTGAAAATATGATCTATATGAGATAACCCCTAAGACACACATACTTAAATCCTGAACATAATCAGTCAGTGCTCTATAGTGGTTACTAGTGTTGTAACTATGTTTCATGTTGTGATACCAAACTGTGACCCCACATTTCAGCAGAAGTGAACCAGATATTGAAATATATGACAAATAAATAATACACTCTTCGTTGTAATTTATCTACATGTGACATAACGGGTCAATGTACAAGCTGGATGGGTTTTAAAAATACCTGTTGTTGATGGAAACTCTGTCAACACCTTTTTATTATAAACATGAATCCCCTCACCAATTTGATTGGTAGTGCAATCAGAGTAATACCATACAGACTTTTGTTGACATGCATACATATATCAATTTTTGTCATAAACATTTTCAAAGGCAATCCTTAAAAGAAAATATATGACACAATTTAGTAACATCATCTAAATAAAACAACTACTGTTTGACTTTGTACCTACTTTCTAGATTACTCCATTCTGCATCATGTATTGAACTCTATTTGGTGGCCTTTTATAAGAGCAGCACTTGCATCATTGATGGCAGTTTCTTCCTCAGTAACCTTAATTTCAGCTTTTGTATCTTATTTGTCAACATGAATAGAAGTTGGATTGTAGTAAAGTCACCAATTGGTCCACCACAATGTTGCTTGATATAACAATACTGACACTTTCTAGTATTCCTGTCTGAACAAAAGCAATAAAATGGCATCTAGGCTATGATAGAAGGTGCAGCAATATTTTGAAACTTTAAAAAACAAGTCTTTCAAAGGGAAGCACACTCTTCTGACCAATACAAATTTCTATGTTATCTGAGATAAAACAATTTCTTCTATTTCACTGCTAAGTGCTGAAACTATTTGGTGATTTAGCACCAGGGCATTGTGATAAAGTGCCTTGCCCATGAAGACATTGATGGGGGGGGGGCAGTACTTATAAGGTCAAGTATGTATGTGTGTGCATGTCTGCCAGAAATATAACAGCTTCGTGTGAGGACATGTCCAGTGATTAAATAAATACTGCAAGGGATTACCCATTATCAAATTTATATAGTTAAACATGGTGCAAAATTCCTATTCAGTTTCTGACAGTAAAATGTTGTACTATATAATATAAAATAAACTTGATAATAATTTCGAAAGAAAATAATTAAAATTTCACGCAGCCATTCCAATCTTAATATTAATTAAAAAAAAACAAATGATTAAAACTATTTTGTCTCATCGGCATTGCTGGCCAAATAAGAATTATTATTCCAGGTAAGGATACGGGGCTGTCCATTTAGTACATTTGAAAACAGTCATGTTTTTAACTCACCCACCACCCCCAGTTGCAGGATGTGCTTTTTTCTAACCCCTCCCCAGTGCATACGTATACATTTGCTTAGTACCCCCCCCCCAAACACTGTCAATTTGTTTGCATTTCGAATCAAATAGGAGTTTCTTTAGTAACACGCTCTCCATATTTGCATGAACAAATCCCTGTTTTCAACCAACAGATTTAATCATTCATTGTATTTGGTAATCTCACTAATTCCATAAATTTTGGAGTTACATTGCTATTTGTCCATTATTGCTAAAAATATTAAAACTGTACATTGCAAATACTGGATGCATACATACAAAATGAACAGTCATCAAAAATTTTTTAATTCAAAGCCAACATAAAATTCAAATTGACACTAACACGTGTGAACTCAAATATGACCACTAGTGCATTCATTATGAAAATTATTCAAATTAATAAACAAATAGGCATGGAGTGTAAAGCAGCAATTATGTTATACGCTATGTATATTTTGGAGATGATAAACATACCAAAACATTGATGAACTGTCCAAATGTTTAGCAACTTGACAAGCAGATTGCAGTCTAAACAACCTGTTACTATGGTATCATTGTGATTAAATTGTTTTGGAGAAAATGAGACGACTGGATACTAAGCAGAAAGTTGTAATAATCATCTACTTGTATACAAGCCACAACCGACCACATTGTTAATAAATACTTGCATGGTTATGACCACCACCAATGAAAATAAGAACTGTTACCTATTAAGAATCAAAAGGATCAAATGACCCACCCCCACAATACATTTTGACTTAGATTACTAAAAGTTACATTTTAATTAGGTATGGGCAGTATCATTTCTATGCAGATATAACTGGAAGATTGGGTGAACAATGATCTATTACTCACCAACTTATTGGTTTCAAGATAAGTTTCTCATTTTTGTTCTATAATTTTAACTTCCTTTCCATATATTGCCATTTATTACAATAGTTCCGAGATTTCTTTTAACCTGTCACAGTAATTAAACAAAATGCAACTGAATCCATGAAACTAATTCATTTAAAGTGTCACATAAGATACTTAACACAAACATACAACAATAATGCCAATGTTTTAATGCTCTGCATTTCTTCCATCAAAACTTTAAACTGCCATCAATCAGAATTTTCCTCTGATAACCGTTAAATAGTTTAATTTTGTGAAGCTGTATTCCAAAACATTGGAATTATCTATGGTCTCACTGGACAGTTTATCTGGTGAAATTACATCCGACAATGACCTATTGCAGAAAAATGAGAATAATTTTACACTGAAGATACAAATAAAAACAAAATAATAATTTTTGTAGAAAGCATGCATGTGAGATTTTGAATGCGGTAATCAGGTTAATTCCTTATTCAACTGGTGGCTTTTATTCTGAACCAACAGTGCCTCCAACCCATCTTTTTACATTCAATTTTGACAGCAAAGAGCTATTTTGAATATTTTCCTGTGACAAGGCAGCTAAAGGAATCAGTATGTGCCTTATGCACGAATAAAATTCACTAGTACTATAACAAATTAGCATGCTTTTCATCACCCCCTCAACCATCTCGATTTTTAGATATTTACCTCTGTAGCAGACACACGTTAATACGTAAAACAAGTCGGCTGTTCATTTGCAGCCCAAGTTACGCATTTGATCTCCAATGCTAGTCTAACTGTGACAGGCAGTCACCAAACAAGCCAACCCATTTTCAAGCCTAACTCAAAGTAAATCTAAACCACATTACAGATTTAGCTTCTGTGTGAATTTGTAAATGCTAGGCTTATGATAATTAGGTTCATGCCTTCTACTTTAAAAATTAGGAAGGTGTCCAAATACAAAACTATCCAGTGAGACCTTAAGAATTTATATGCCAGTCAGATTAGGGGAAATGCTTCTCAGTTTCAAAACTTTGGGCAATTCTGAATAAAATGCAATCTCAACATGTGTAAAATTCTCAATGGTTTGCTTCCTATGTTGTATGACAGTTGTCGATGATTGAGAGCCATGACATACAGCAGCAGCTATGAGACACCTTCATACTTTCATTTTACTTTCCACACTTAAACCTATAATTTCCTAATGACAAGTCAATGTCATCATCATTTATCATAGCTAATATATCCTGTAGTGTTACTGCCTGGTG
Organism: Megalonaias nervosa; assembly: GCA_016617855.1. Taxonomy (NCBI): domain Eukaryota; kingdom Metazoa; phylum Mollusca; class Bivalvia; order Unionida; family Unionidae; genus Megalonaias; species Megalonaias nervosa. The sequence goes on from JAECUM010001224.1 coordinate 114,435, forward strand.
ATATCTGTGATATCTCACAGCAATAATAGTACTATTTATGAAATGTCAAAATGTAGTGAATAAAAGATGTAAAAGAAGCCAAGCTAATTCTCCTGCAACATAACTGCAAAATGTGCATGCTAAGTACTTAACAAAATATGAACGATGCACATCATATATAAACTGCCCAGAACTCTCTCACTGATTTCATGAAGAAGGTCCAATCTATACTAGAACAGAGAAATCCGAGGTGGACTATAAGGGAGGCAACTCATCAGGTAACATAAACTGCATGGACCAATCTTTGTAAACTAAACCACACAATTTGGGAAACTTAAACAATGAAATTCTATACCCAGATTCATCCCATCTGTTGATAACACAATATGTATGGATAATGTATTTTAAGAACACCAAGAAGGTCACCTTTGCATCATTTTCACACTGGCCAGCAAATGGTGTTGCTGAAGCTGTTGCTATTTAGAGAGGTTTGATTTGCTAGTGATTGTAACCTGCACAGAATCAAATCTAAAGCAAACAGGAAATCATGCACAGTACAAAAAAAGGGAGGAGAAAAAAAACAAAATGTAAAAAGGGACATCCATTTCACATATCTCACCAAAACTTCAATGAAGCTGACGCAGATACATCTGCTCATGTGAAAGCTCCACAACAATTGGTGCGGCTGACTCCCAAGGAAATCCCTGACATTGTCCTGGCTAGCAATATCACTTCGGCAGGTGTGTTCCGATACACCTTGAGGTCCACAAGAAAATAAAACCTTGAATTTATTATATATAGGTCATTATAACGTAAATGTCTGTAAATATGATGAAATCTATGTATTGAAACACTACATCATGAGTAGATATGTATATAAAATCATTAAATTAGGTAAACATACAATGCATGTACTGACAATATTGATAAACTGAATTAAGTATGTGAAATACTTCATTTAAACCACCTTGCATGAAACTTATATGGCTTTTGTTGTTCATTAGAAGAATGGATCAGAAGCAATACCTGGTACCTCTAATAATGTTGAAGTAACTCCCTTCTTCTACTATGATTACGTGCTATCAAATCTATAGGAAGTGTCTGTTTGGAATACCCAACTATGTCAGATTCAAGACATGGAGGTAATAAGGGAAACGATTTATGGCACAGTGAATCACATTTGACAAGACATTACAGATTTAGCTTCTATGTGAATTTAAAAACTTCTAGGCTTATGATAATTAGGTTCATGCCTTCTACCTTAAAAATTAGGGAGGTGTCAAAATACGAAACTATCCAGTGAGACCTATTGGAACTTGACTTAATTAATTACATGTTGGAGTTAAAATCTCCAATGAAGACTCTATTATACACAAGCATTCGTTTCGGTCCCTTCAGTCAATTATCACAAGGTAACTAACGCTAAATCTGCCCCTCGCTGATTATGTGCGTGTCAGTCATCTTGAGTTAATTGGATGAAGACAAGAACATGTTGTTATAATGGCTTTTGACCGACGGAAATGAGTCTATGAAACAACCTTCCTAATGATTAAATAAACGGCATTTCACTAGTCTTTTAACGCTTTTTCTATTAGCTTGCTGAATAAATAACAGAACTTACCTGTAAGGCTGTCAATAAGGCTGTAAGGCTGTCAATTACTTCTCTATGTTTTTCTTTCTCAACCAAATATCGACTTCTTCCCCAGTTGAAAACATGTTTCACCGAATTTACTGTCACAATACAGCTACGTTCGATTCTTTTCTCAGCATGCATTGTATCGGATCCGAATCATTCAAACCAAGTCTAACAAGACTAAAATTAATGTAGTTACAGAATATATACCTTCATTTTCTAAGGAAATTTGTTAAATTATCTGCTTGTCTTCCTTTTGGTTAAGAAAATAAAGACATAGATTTTCACTTTGTTTGTGATTAGTAAAACTACAAAAGCAGGGTCACATGTTTGGCTTTCCCCGACCTATTTATAGCTGACCAATTACAACGATTTATAGTCTGTTGTCTGTTCGAAGAAAATACTCTTGACGAGAACAAATACGGCGTGCATAATACAAAATACAAATCTGATGACTGGATATCTAAAGTGGAAGTTTTTTTTTTATTACGTTTAGCTCGCACTTTTAGACAGACATACCGAACCAGTTATTTCAACCGGCTATAGAAGCGATTTTATTGAATAAACAACCTGGGACAGAAGTAATTTTGAAATCAAACTATCCTGGCATATATAGTTTTAAAAGTGCTGTCCCTGGGTCCCATGTATGTTTAATGGAACAGCCCCAAAGGGATACACGAAGGACAGAAATCAAAAGGAATGGTGGTAAGTACAAGTTGATAAGGACAAGAAGATTATAATAATGAGAATTTTATGCAACGTTCTACACATATCTTTACACTTGTTTGACTAAGTCTAATAAATGCATGGGAGTTTCGGATATTTGCTGCGTGAGTATATACGATACATCAGATCGAGCTAAAGAACTTCGGGTAAACATTTCTCAATGCGTCCAGTGTGGAAATGTAATAACATAATTAAGATTGCAACATATTATATTTTCTATTAACAACGTATATCAATTTATCATCCAAACATTTTTGAGGCAAATCTTAACCGAAAACAAAAATTATCTACAGAATCAGAGACAGATAGAAAGAAAAGTAGACTGAGAGATAGCAGTGGATATATTTACTCCATTGCCACATTTTCTTCCTCCGTTATTTTTATCTCCAACTGGATCTTTGCATCTTCTGATTTTGTCCAGTTTTCCTTATAACTTTAATGAAAAGAAAATCAAAACATAAATTTAAATAAGGAAGGTAACATTCTGACATTCATTTTATCCCAACACCAACTGATATCGAATAATAACAATAATATTATTATCATTTGGACAAATGTAAAGTTAATATAAAGTGTAATAGAGACAGCATAGGTAAAGAAAAGAAGTAGAATCATGGAATTCTGAGAAAAATTTAACTTTTAAAGCAGCTTTTGTATCGTTTCCTAACAGGTGAAGCATATATAGGAAAAATGGAATCTTTTTTATTACAATTAAGAGAGGATATTAATGGAACTTGCAATCAGAAAATTACATTTTACTGAACTTGATAAACTTCAAAGCAAATTATATGGCAGAATAAAGCATTGGTTCCCACTATTGAATTACCATGATACATAACACTGATTTGCTTGATTCGTAAGGTATCTGTCGATGTCCAAATATCCCTACTGCTCGAAATCTGTTACGTCTGCTGAACAGTTTTATTTATGTTCTTACATAAACCATAAAGCTAATGATCATGTATTTTTGAGGTGGTGTTTATTTTAGCTCCTTCAAGTGAATTGCAAAATCTGTCCAAGAATTTGAATGTCCAAAAACATTCCCTAACTGTTAATCCCCATTATATTGTACTGTCAGTAGTATTAATGCAGCCAACAAAATAACAGATAACCAAAATTCATTCAAATGAATTTACTAAATTGCCCCTACAAGAAAGAAACAAATATTACACGTTATATGTATGCACCTTGCGACATCAGCCACAAGATCATGACACTTTGTTTTTAATTCTTTCTCTCTTTTCTGGTAAGAAGATTTGTCGATTGTAAGTCTGCAAAAAATTGAGAGATATGTAGCTGCAAGGTAACTACACAGGCATCAAACTTCCACATTTGACAGGTCTGAGCCTGGGTCAAATTAGCAAGTACCTAAAGGGTGACATTCTTCTAAAGTTAAACAAAGACCAAACATTAATAACAAACAATTTGTAAGTCCACTGAATTTTGTACATGACTTTTTATTGTTCTGAAGGTTTAGGGAACTTACTGATACCTGTTTCCTTTAAATAATGGCCAACTGGTCTTAATATTAATATAAAGTATTTTCATATGCATAAACTGACAATTTTGCATAATATGATTAAGACGTTGTTTGTATATGTAATATCGAGTCATTATTAGTTTATATATGTACTGCTTATATACGAGGTAATATTCCCGCTATTCAGAAAATACATTGTATACCTTGATATCTAATTTTGCATCAACTGGCATTCATGTCTGATTTTTGCTTTTTCTACATCACTGCTCTTAAGTAAGACTAATAAAAAACTTTGTTATAAGTTTTCAATTAGCCAACAATTTTCCATAATATTTGAAAGGAGAAATTTACATCTATTCTTCCAGTATAACACCCCATTTATTATGCTATATAATGTATACTGAAATTTATTTTCAAGATGCAGTCTCTAATACTTTCTTGAAGATTTAAAAATAACTGTGTAATATATATGTACATATATATTTGCTCAATGTATTTGAAAAATTCACTTAATTGAGGAGAAAATATCTTTGCATATTGTGTGTGTTTTTATCTATCTATCTATATCTATCCATCATCCATAAATCCATCCATCTCTATATATATATATATATATATATATATATATATATATATATATATATATATATATATATATATATATATATATATATATATATATATAATTTCATTACTATTCCAGAATGCACATTGTCTTACCTCGTTGTACAATAACTAGTATCAGAAACAAACTTTTGGATGGCCATACAATGACATTATTGTCAAATCACGCTGTATTTCTTCTGTTGTAGACAGTTTAGTAGGTCACATCTGGGCAAGTTAAGCACAAAAGAATGTTGTTACCAAACTAAGTATCAGATCCGGCAAAGACAATGGTTCAATGTACACAGTGTTCTGCCTTTTAAGGATAAAATAGAATTGTATTTATTAATTATGGTTTACAAACACAACAGGATATAAATAGTTTATTTAGGTTTTCGTGTTTCTATTAGTTAATCGTGTAAGATATTCTGTATTGAAAAAGGAATCACAGAATGTGAAAGTCCTGGGCCAGTTTTCATACTAATTGCACCGTCCTTTATCGTATGTACTATATACACGTTGCAATGTATACCTAAGAAGGGCATCCTCATTGGCCTTCCTCTCACTGTCAAGCTGGCTAGTCAACTGATTATTCTTGGCTTCTAGTCTGTGGAAGAATTATCAATAAACATGACCATTTAAAATTTTATGTCTATCTATCTATCTATCTATCTATCTAT